>JAZHYW010031491.1:0-18613 GCA_037355805.1 Ixodes ricinus
TTGGGTGGATACTAAATGTCCGGCGTTGCGCGGTTTATATATTAGATAAAAAAAACAATTATATTCCCAAGATATGCGCGACGTTCGAAAGTCTCGCGTTCAAGATGACACCAAATGGGCATCTTAGTACAATCAAGGTAAACATAAAAGTTTACTTGAAGTGGGTAACTTTTCTCAAAAGGTCTTTACAGATGCTACAGACTGAAAAAGGAGGAAGAGCTCTTCTGATTTTACTGTTGTTATTAATTTCGTTTGAACAACCTTCCGAATGACTCGCGAAAATAAACATTTCCTGTTCTTTTCATTCAGAAAACGCCACCAATTTGCATTATTTTACATGGCGAAAAAAAGTTTCGCAACATACGAAATTAATGTTTCGATTTCTTTGCAGTGGATTTCTTTAAGGGGAAAAGAAAGGAGGGGGGTGTTCTGAAGTCGCCGGCTGCTTACCCAGTGTGCAGGCGAGAAGAAGAATAGCAATTATGAAAATAGACTTCATTTTTCGATTTGTTCCGCTGGGTTCCTGGAAGCAAGATGAGATAAGGTAGCGTGAATGGAGGCGTGAGCCAACCCCGGCTGTCACAGCAAATAGTGTGTAAACCTGAGTTACTCACGTTCCCAAAATATGTGTAACTTGAAGTGTTACACACCGTGTTTAGCACTGAGAGCTCTAGGGAAGAAATACTGAGGTGATATCTTTTATTCTCGAAAGCAGATTTGTTTGAAAAAGAAAGAATCCATGAATGCTAAACTTATACGGTTTGCGCGAGTGAGTTATACGCAGAGAATGACATTAGGTGAATGGCTAATCTTTCCGATAAGTCGGCTAATTAATTTAAACATTTTAATTAACTTTTTTAATTTTTGAGAATACACATATGGTTCCAATTAGAGACTTGCTGAGCGTTATCGAAAACCACTAAATCAGTCCTTTTCAGAAAGAGTTTCAGCACTCGAGAAGCGTAGTAGTGCACTAAAGTTACCACTCGTGGAGCAGGTACAAGGCTAGCGGTTGGGGTAAGGCACCCGCACAATTTTTCCGTCTCTTATCTAGCCCCAGCCTTGTACCTGCTCCACGAGTAGTAACTTACGCGCACTGCTGCTCTTCTCACGCGCTAAAAGTTCTAAAAATAACTTATTTTGGGTTTTTGGACGATTCTCAGCAAATTTCTAAATGGAATTATAAGACTCTATTCATTCATTAAAAAGTTAAGTGACGAATTTTAATTAATTACTCACCAGACAGTGACGGCGGTTTGCCCTCGAATGTCCGCCAAGCTCGAAAAAGATATAGCGAAAACTGTACTCACGTTGCAGCAAACACGCGTTTTAAAAAAAAATCTGTTTCGAATAAAAAATATTACCCGGTATATAGCATGTGCCTGGGAGTTTGGGGTATTGAGACGCCCGAAGAATTCTTTGTTCCAAGGTTACCTGGCATTTCCCGAAGGCGTTATGGCAGGGGCGGTACAGTAGAGAAAAAAGAAGAAAAAACAACTCTTCACTCGTACAGCACACTTGTTTTTCAGAGAGCTCATTCCACTGCACCATAATTCTAACATAAAAGGAATCTCCAAACAAGCTCGTCCTGGCTTTGAACTAACGTGTTTTAAAAGTATAACCTTTGCGCCTAGAACCATAATGTGGTTGTTTAAAATAGGTTTCGTTGCTATTTCCAGTCTTAATATTAAAACCTGAAATAAAAAAAAATCAGTCCCAACTTTTTTCCGCCGAGATAATAGTACTTCCCAATTTACTTGTAATCGTAATTAGCAGCCGCATACTGTAGCCGTGAAGCGGCCTGAACGCAGGCCGGGGTGTGTGTGTGTGGGGGGGGGGGAGGGGGGGGGGGGGGTTTAACGCGCTCCCGACTGACGAGTGATACCTGCAGTACACGCGCCGTCCAAATCCGAAATCAAGCTCCCGCGCCTTGCCGAGCAGCCAATCCGGCGTGAGCCCCGTTGCTAGGGTGTCTATCAATGCTAGGGTGGACCTCCGCGTTGGGGGTCCAGGAGATCGCAAATACGCAGGCGGGGCTTGTTCTTTCGATAAGGAATAAATTATTTTGGGAACACTTCACTGTCCGCGATACACGGTTTCCCGTTTCTGTGTCAAATACGATGTCAGCCTTAGCAGACTCTATCAGACCATCGAATTCATCAACTTTGTTTATTAAGCTTCTTAAGTTTACTATAACAGCAACGAGGTCAGGGCATACACGTTTCTTTTCCTTCTCAGGGCGGCATTGTTTCTTGAATGGAATAACCTCATCTTTGTCTTTGTCCCCCATAAAGGTATTTCCGTTAATAACGAGTTTATCGAAGTTTAGCTTTATCTTGTCATTGTTGCTCGCTTTTTTATCTTTTGCATATTCCCAGACATGCTTCCTGATATATTGGGTCTCAGGTGAATTATCCTGATCTATACTGTAGGATTACCGCTTGAAGTTGTTGGCATATATCAGGACGTTCTGTTTCTCCTAGTATGATTCGAAATTTATAACGACTGGCTTTTTTAACTGATCATTCTATCAATCCACTCAGTGTGCCCTTTCTATAGACTTGAAATCTACCCCCGGGTTAATATACAAATATTTTTAAACCAAATTTTCTTGTTGAATCCATTTTTCCGGATAATTTTGCGTTGTCTATTCCATAAACGACAAGATTCTGCCTGAGACTTCTGTTTCCGATGTAAACGTTTTTGTTTCTCAATTTCGGATGCTTGTTCAAGAGATCTTATTACAATTGCTTGTTCCGCCACTAGTTTACTTATCGTTTACACCAGTCTCTCGGTTACACACTCGGTTAAACTGGGCCTACTGTTTACTTTCGTCAACATAGCCTCGTGTTTGGCCAGCCTCGTATCGATAGTTTTTATAGCTTACTCACGACTGTTGCCTGGCCAGCTTGTAGACCTCTGAGAACTTTGAGTTCTGTCTCAGTGAAAGGGCCACAATTCAGCTCTACTTCACCCGAAAGTAGCAAAATAAGAATCAGGTACAACACTTGATTCGCAAAGAGGCCGATATTTTTACGAGACAATCGCGCGCACATTCGTTCGCGACGACGAGCAGTAGCATTTGTCAAGGGTGGAGCGGGCAAAGCACACATCAGACCGTGCCGTTGATTTGGATAACAAGCGCAAACCTGAATAAAACACAGAGGCATAAGCTGCATGTCGGCCAGTGTGCCGGCTCGAAACCCCACGACGCCATAATGTTGTGTGTTTAAGTAGCTTCGGCCGATATCATGCGGTCTTCGATGCTCAAAGGAGGCTTGTGGGTCGTCATCGAAGCGGTTTATCCACACGAGGGTGAAAGCCAGTGATGACTGGCAATCTTCTCCTGTCCTTGCTTGCCACTGCGGGCGATCCAAATACAGTTCATAAAGAAAGTTTCGGCTGTAGTGGGGGCAGGACCCGCCTGTCATTCACGCCAAGCAATATCGCTGTGCAATCGCAAAAGGACCTACGTAACCAGCAGTGGCGGAAGCAACACTTCGGACAGCGTAATGCCTCCAAATCCCCAAAGTAGGACCACATCAGACCTTTTGTAGTCTTGCAAAGGTTTGGGTATTTCGTCTCTAACGCGCCAAAAAGTACAATGGTTGAGTTTTATTCCCGGATAGCTCGGCTGTGATCTGGCCTATTTAGGCCAAAATCGCCTAAACAAGTGCCCGAGTTAGGCCTCCTGCTTGATAGTTCGGCTGCTCATACGGCAGCTTGTGTTCCCAAATCGCCAAGCAAGTGCCAAAGGTACGCTTCACATCCTGTTAGTTCGCTTGTCATCTGGCAGCTTTGGACCAAAGTCGCCAAACAAGTGCCAGGGTTAGGCTTCCTCCGTGGAAGCTCAGTGGTCATCTGGCGCCGTTGGTCGCCAAATCGCCAAACACGTATCAAAGTTAGGCTTCACCATCTGGAAGCTCGGTTAAAATCTGGCACCGTTGGCCCTCCATTCACATTTGTTTCAAATAAGTGCTGCCACCCAGACACGCAACAGGGTTCGAGACTAAGTGGCTAGAAAAGAACGCGCGCGCAAGGCCTCTCCCACCGTTCCGACACTCACAACGTCAGCAACATCTTGTCTGCCCATTGAGACGCTCTGACGTAAATACAACTCCACCTAACTCCGTTTTTTTTTGTACGTTGTGGGAGTTTTTGTTTCTCAGGTTTATGGAAAGAAAAATAATCTTCCCTCTCTGCTCGGCGAGGGCGAGAGCGGGGGTACCAATATTTTTACTCTAAAACAGAAATTTCTAAAATAGGTTCATTTCCCAAGAAATGCCAAGTTAGGTAATCAGGGCGGGTCCCGTTGGCGCTGGTGTATTTATGTTGGGAGGTACATGGACCGGTGAGTAAGAGCTTTGCATATCAGCCGGATCACCAGCGGGTGATCCGCGGATATGCGCATTAAACGTTTGCACGCAGATAAAAAATGATTTTTCTTATTCACTTCCGATTCGCATTTCAGCTCAGAGCGTCGGAGAAAAAGCTTGAGGTCCAGAACCTTTTGGGTTCGATCCCCACTCTCTGTGCGTTTCGATCTGGATGAGCATCGTACCGGCGTGTGATCGTGTATCACTACTGCGTGGTGCACGTTAAAGACCCCAGGCTAGCGGTTGTACCGCACTGGCTAAGTTGCTCATCTACAGCTTTGAGACCGGTCACCTGTGGAAGCGTACCAACATAAAAACTGTCTAAACATACAAGCAACAGATTTTTTTTTCCGTGGTGTTTTGTTAAAAACGTTCGGGATACATTAATGCCAACTTTTCAGTAATGGCTCTTTTTTTAGTTGAAGTACAGAGGATTTGACCTGCTCTGTTCTTTCGACAAATATACCCCTCATTTGTGTGCACGTTCAGAAATAAGTTAACCCGATTCAACTCTCTCTGCTCATTACAATCTCACTTTTGTATTTCAAATGGATGGCTGTATTTTTGGTTTTAGATTTTGGATTTTGGTCAGCCTTTTACTATCAGCCATCGAAGAACGCGGAGCGTCTCAGGATATCCGCCGCGCCCGCAACTTGCACGTGACGTCATCGGCCTTCCTAGTGCCAAGCGTACCGTAGTTATGAGCCCTGACACTTGGTGGCGTCAACACGTTACTACCTTGCTAAGTCAGCTTTCCCGAGGGCTGTGAGATATCACCGTTATATTATAGAGCCGGCGGAGTCGCTCACAAAATTGCAATACCTAGGTCGCCACCTGCTCCATTTCACGACCGATGCGGGGACATGAGCAACGTAGGTTTCGGTCGCGAGCTCGCTGCTCTTAGAAAGAAGACGACATCGTAACGAGGGGGCCACTAAAGTTACCTCTGTTATCTCGCAACTGCCAAGATGCAGAAAGAGTTTCCATTTCATGTTGTCGACGATCACGGCAGGATCACGTGTCGCATGCTGACTACCTAAGTTACCACCGACCGATCCCAAAGGCCATACTCGGCGAAGGCGCTAGCTTGAGAGCACAAAGGCCTCGACTGTACGATTATCACATGGTGACGAAAAATCTACCGCGAAAAAAAACGCTCACATCAACACGATTGTGCAGTGCAACTTATCTCAAAAGAAAACACTAAACGCACAGCGAGGTCAACGTGATTGTCCAAGTGGGGGCAGTTAGCACGTCAGCGTTGACTAAGTGTGACGGCGAGACGATCACTGAGTTCTCTCATCGTAGCGCATAAACCACCGCGTACGAAAAGTGGGTACCGGCACAGCTATGCGAGGTAAACACGGGTAACTTTGAGACGTCGGCGTTCTTCGGTGAAAACGACGCTGAAAACAGCGCGCGCCATGTCGAAAACGTTAACCAAGCCCTCACTTCAGTGAGGTCCAAATATCAGTGGAAGCGATTGGCTGTCGCATTGAATCCAAAGTAGCCAATTGTGCTTTTGCTTTTTTCACCAAACCTTCGGTTTTACGTTCTGTGCCTTGTAATATATACCAGTGAGCGTAGTTCCTATATAGTGGCGCTGCCCTCGAAGCCGGATGCAGCTGGGACTTTCCCTCGAAGCTTTACAGACATCCACGACATTTGTTTGTTTGTTTGTTTATTTAGTTTTGACACAATTGTCAGGGTGGTTGGGACAAAGGCGAGAACGAATCACCTGACTAGGTCCCAACCCCCGTTACAGCACTCAGCAGCAGGGCACAGGAAATGAATCAAAAAGCAGCATAAATCAAAAATAAAACAATATATGAGAAGATAATAATATAAGGCACAAAAAATGTACAATCTATTTTGATATGAACTATACTAGGAATACACACTAGGCACGTTGCATTATACCGTAAGGTATTTTTTGAAAAAGAAACATGGACGCTATTGTTTGGGCTAATTCGAATACACAATAATTTTTGTTAAGAAGATCGGTTATCTGGTAGGATATTTTTTGTGTACCGTAATTAGTTCTTATTTTAGGTTTTGAAAACTGCTGGTGTCTCAAGTTGTAATTTGTTTGCTTGGGTAAATATGTTTCGAAAAATAGTGCGACATTCGTGTTTATTTGAGCATGAACAGAAATTGCGACCTTTAGGCAAAAAGTATTGTCTAACGTTATTATTTGGTGTTTAATAAAGCTAGGGGTAGTCGATTCAGTCCAGGGTAAATTATCAATTGACCTAACTGCGCGTTTTTGCAATGTAAATAATTGCTTAATATTACTTGCTGTAGTCGTCCCCCAGACCAATAAACAGTAATGCAGGCCTCGAGTGAATCAGAGATATATACAGTTGTTTTTTAACCAGGCTGGAAGAAGGTATTTTAACTTCACAAATTAAACCATTTGATCTAGAAATATCCCTTCGGAGTTCGTTCTACTTGACAAGTCCAATATAGATTTTCGTGAAAACGGACACCAAGAAATTTAAAGGGTTCCACGCATTCAATATTCGAGTTTGAAAAGATATACTAATTTCGCTAGTTATGGGCTTATTTTTTGCTCTAAAAATAATGTACTTAGTCTTTGCCGCATATTCAGCTCTAACTGGTTTGAGCCTAACCATAAATGAAGTTGCTCCAACCAATTATTTGTTTCTCTTTCTATGCTATCCAAACAGCTACCAGTAAAGAATACATTCGTATCATCTGCATATAAAATTCATGTTAGGTGTTTGTGGGATGTTTACTATATCATTGATGTAAAGAAGGAAAAGTAATGGCCCGAGAATTGACCCCTGCGGCACACCGTATTGAATTTTCGCTAAAGGAGAGCGCACATCATTGAGGACGGTATATTGAAAACGTGAGGTCATGTAACTGCTTATCAAGTTTAGCGCACTGCCTCTTATTCCATACAGCGGTAGCTTTCGGAGTAGGATGTCGTGTTTTATAGAATCAAAGGCCTTCCTGAAATCTAAAAAACACCCAGAAGTATAGCACTGATTTTCAATATTGTCTATGATTTTGTTTTTGATATTTTGCAGGGCCATTTCAGTTGATTTACCTTTTTGGAAACCGTACTGGTTGTTTGTAATAATAATATATATTATTGCAGAAATCACTTAAACGTTTGTAAATAACGCGTTCCACTACTTTAGAAAAGACCGGAAGTACTGATATTGGTCTATAGTTATTCATATTATTCTGGGGACCACCTTTATGGATCACACAGACTTTCGCTATTTTCATTTTTTCTGGAAAGATACCGGTACTTAAAATAAGGTTGCAGATATGCGAAAGCGGGGTTAGATATGAAAGAGGAAACTGCTTTGATTGGCTTAGAACATAGCCCATCTTCTCCACAGGCACCGCTATTCCCTAAGGATTTAATGATAGTATTATTTCTAGTTCACTGGTAGGTACAAGAAATATTGAGTTATGTAAGGGTATCAACATAAGACTCACACGTAGAGCGTTATCACTGAGGCATAGTAGAAGAACCGGATTCTAGAAAGTGGGAATTTATCTACAAGAGACTGACCCGAGTAAGTAACCTCACGATTATAATTTCTTTTGAGCATGTGCACGAGGCCTAGAAGCAAGTTCATTTACGGCTTGCCAGACTTTCCGGTTGATCATATATTGCATTAAACTTATTTTTGTAGTACTGAGCTTTAGCTTTCATGATATCAGCGTTGAGCTTGTTTCCTCACTTTCTCTAAATTCCTGTAATATTGAGATACCTCTTGTCTTGACGAGACTTATCATATAATTCATTGCGCTCTTTTATTCGCTTATATAACGGACATGAGATCCAAGGTTTTTTTTACTTTTTATATTTTTTAAGCTCTTGCCATAGGAAATGACTCTATAACACTTTTGTAGGAGGTCCAAAATATACCATATGATTTTATTCGGTTCCGTTTCAGTTACTACCTACTCCCAGTTTATATTCGATACCTTAGAATAAACAGCTCAATTGAACTATTGTCAATTCTTCTAAATGTCTCAGCCGCATTATTAGAGCTCAATTTTAATTTACTGGACCGACAATAAAACTAAATATCGGAAAATGATCACTTAAATCACAAGAAAAGACACCAGCAGCCTCGGTATGACAATTTGTAATACAGAGATCAATTAGCGTTTCTGTTTCACCGTGATTCTAGTCGGCAAGTTTATTATGCGACTAGCATTCTTCGAGATACCTCAGCGCACTTTTCGTCTATGTATCTATCTATCTATCTATCTGGCTATCCAACCTCTTACGCCGCGGGTCGATAAATAAATAAAAAAGACCGGCGCCGGCTGGGGATTCGAACCGTTGACCCTCTGATCAGCATGAAGACGCGCTAACCACAGAGCTATGAAGGCAGTCATTCCTTACACCTCTAAACGGTTGTTTATATCACGACCGGCTTTATAGGGGCGACCAGGTCACCCGAGGCAACGCGAGCGCGCCGCATTTGCTTTTGCTTATTTAATATTTTCTCTATACTCTGTTTCACCTTATGATGTACCGCAGGACAGGCTACAAGAGCAAGCACCTTGCTCTGGGGCACATCTCGGCGGCAGCTCTCGTGACCTAAGAGCAGCTGCCAATACTATGAGCTCGCGCTCTGGCCTTCTGCTGCAGGTACAACATAAGGTGAAACGAAGTATAGTTCGCTGAACCGCCACCGCGTTTACTGGCGCTGCAGCCTGCACACACTAGCAGACGCTTTCGCGTGTGTATTTATGTGTGTCCGCTCCCCGACCGGCGACGTTTTGACGATAATTGGCTGTATTTTAGGACTTTTCTCATCGTTATTTCGATTGTACGTTCGGTAAAGAGCTACAAGCTGATTTGGATCGCATTCTTCTTTAGTCAGAGATAACAAACTTCCCCTAAACTTAAACCAAATGCGCTACCATGCACACCATGCCTCGCTCCAACCTTCGACCCCTCCAACACGTTTCCGTGAACCGAGTGGAGATCCCAAAAACAGCGCATATCCACCTCCTGGGTGTCCTCCTCGACCAGCATTTCGATTTCCATCGCTACGTCCAAAACGTCGTCTCCGAGGAAAGGTGACTCCTTGGCTTCGTCATTCGGTCCACAAGAAGAGCCAGTCGCGATGTACCCAGATTGCTGTTCACAGCACTGGTGTTGCCCATCCTGGAGTTTCGCTGCTCGGTACGGGATTCGGCAACCAGGCAACTTATTGCCTCCCTCGAGTCGGTGCAAAGTCGCGCTTCCTACCTTATTATGGCGCCAACTTGGCCCCCGAGCACCATCCTATCGAGCACTGCACCACCTCCGTTCAGTCGGCAGGGACCCGCTTCCATATTAAGTAGCGACAACGCGGCTCCTAGCCACTTTTCTGCTACTGGACTCCTCGCTTCCTTTTTCCTCCTCCCTGCGGCGTACTCGCACTGATGGACTGTAGCCCCTTTTAACCCAGGCGCTTCGTCACTAGAACTCCTTCGCACCCCGTGCAATGCAACTTCGGAGGTCCCCCCCCACGCCAGTCAACAGTTCACCACCAATCGACAGTGTCTCACTTCGACCATTCACCAAGAGCGTCACGGCCCATCTGCGGAGCATCTAACTCGATATTTGATTCCGATCACGGGAGTGGGCTCCAGCAGGCGGGCTGGATGCAACATCCTGTACACTCGCACACCCTATAGATGCTCAGCTCACAATACTAACTATTCTGCTCGAGCAAACTATGATATAGTGACTCATTTTTACTATATTCTATACACACTATGTGCTAGCATTAGCGCATGCCTATTAAATGCGACAGAAATCATCCGAAACCAACGTTATTTCAACACGCTCCCATTGCGTTCCATAGCGGCCGCCGCGCTTTGGGTGTTGAGCTAGGGCGGCGCCAAGCGGAACACTCGGTTCCTCCAAGCCGTTCACGTGATATTTCTTGGCCCGCGCGCTCCCATAGGGACACGCGGAGTGAGCAGGTCGCCCCTATAAAGCCGGTCGTGGTTTATATCTTAACCATAGGACGCGCTTTACAGCGCTGTCATAGGCTACTGGTGCGCGCGCGTTCCATGAACGAAGGCTCATTCCGCTCTCGTGAGGCTGAGCACGGCCGCTAGCTCACCCTCTCCGCTTTACAACGCTGTCACAGCACCGATGCGGCACGTTCCATGCGACGAGGGCTCATTCCGCTCTCGTGAGGCACGGCCGCTAGCTCCGCCCTCTCCCGCGCTCGGGAGAGGGTGATGTAGCGACCGTGCTCGCCACGAAGCGGAATGAGCCCTCGTGCATGGAAGCGCGCGCACCGGCTAGCTGTGACAGCGCTGTAAAAGCGCGTCCTATGGTAAAGATATAAACAACCGTTTAGAGTACCAATGGTTGAGACTAAGCTCAGGCGCCAGAAAGTCTGGTCGGTACCATTTTGAGTGTTTGTGCGTATGGCGCGTGCTTTGCTTGCCTTCCCAAGTTGACACTAAACGCACGTGCTGGGCTGCGGAGATCGTGCGCAGGGCTGTGAAAGTGTCAACAAATTTAGAATCGCCTCAAGAGTGGGCTGGCGTATCTGGAGCGTGCCGGCCACCTGATGAACGCGCATAACTCCGCACCGTTTGATGCTATTCGCATTAACGTAGATAATCATTCCCAAAGGATGGGTTCTGCTGATTTTACATTATCAGATCCGTAGGATTGAACAATATCAAGTAGTTCAAGGGATCCACTCACGGGCGAGTCATATCAATATTAAAGTCACCTATTAATATTACGAAGGTTGAGTGAGGCGACATATTCCATAATATATCATACATAGTGGAACCTGAGACTGAGGTATGCAAGGAAAACTTCGAGGACGAGAAAGAGGACTAGACACCGTCTCAAACGCAGCTAAAGATTTTTATTCCGTGCCCTCCTTATATATACATCCTCGATGTCGCCAAGCTTCCCATAAACCGCAAAGACCTCAATAGGGTTCACTTTGACACAATAGTACAGACAATTGAAACCTCACAGCAACCAGGGATCACTTCGGTCACAAGCCATCCAACTGAGAACAACAGGGGCACTCAAAGAAACAAAACCACGAAACCGAAAAAAGATAAGGACGTCATTCTTTCCTCGCTCTACTAATCCACAGATCACTCAAAAGGTTCACATTCACCACAATTGCACCGAGCTCACAGATCTACAGTACACTCCGGTCACAAACCATTCAACTGAGAAACAACAAAGGCCTTCCAGCGAAACGAAATCAGCAACCGGACATCCACTAACGATAAGAAAGAGCAATCTTTCCTCCCTCGCTTAACATACAAAAAAAAATGCTGAAGGAAACACGTCCACAAAAACAAACGGTTAAATCTTGAGAAACGCCTTTGATTCATCCGTGAGGACCATGGATGGCTGACTAATGCGGTTTGCTGACGCTTTTATCCGGATCGTCTCTCTGACTACCCGTTTTACGTCATTCCTTTCCCTGTGTAACACTTCTGTTTCCGACCACTCTGTTTCACAATTATTGCACTCCTGTAAATGTTTAGCAATTTCTGAGTTTGGTGCGTGATTCTTAACGTTGCGCTTATGCTCCGTAAGTCTATCATTGAGGCACCTTGACGTCTGGCCTACATACTTAAACCCGCACTCTAGAGGTATTTCGTAAACAACGCCATTGTCACACGGACCCGATCTCTCATGATGTTTTTTCGGACATTCCGCCTCTGCCTTCTGGAAAGGTGTCAACCCCTACTCAATTTGAAATCCGAAGAGAATATTACATCTATTCCAAACCGTCTGGCCAGACGGTTTGGAAAGATGTAATATTCTCTTCGGATTGTCGAGAATGTGTCGAGAATAAGCTATGTGTACTGATAGTGGTTTAATGAACTTCGGGGAGTGATCAATAACAATTTTGTTTTTCCGTGCATGCGATTTTTAGGCAACAATTGATAAAACATCCTACTCAAAGCTGATTTACACGACGTACGGCCGATACAGAGAATATTCATGTGCGACGTAGGACCGATACCCAGACCGATCATTACAATACGGGCACAATGTCACGCCTATACACTAAAAAAGTTTGATAGGTCAATTATTTTCACGATAATGCGCCAGGCCGGTGGCGAAAAGACGGTCCGCGAATACCTGCCCTATATGGGGCCGTGGTGAGAACTGGGCATGTGTACTAATTGGAACCGATTTTCGGCCCGTACTCACACGGAACTAGCCAAGTATCGCCGTGCTGCTTAGAAACAGAGATCATCACCTATGAACATAGCATTTGGAACGCTTAACAAATTTAATATTGTTCTGGAGCGCGCGAAAAACCACTCATGTGGAACACCAGAGAAAAGCCAAACTTTTTATGCCTCTATTTTCTTTGGCTCTTGTGAGACATATTTTCTACTGGAGTGGCTAGACAGAATAAAGCCAAACTTTGCCACGTCCCGAATCTCCAGATTAGCATATGCTTTGGCAGTTATGGCTTGAGTAGGACACTTGCTTTGGCAGTCCTGTGGCGGATAGAGAAAAACCGAACTATGTGATGCCTAAAGATCGCCCAACTATGGCTATAGTTAGGTAAAGTACCTGGCCGCTAACAAGCACCATGGAGTGAAAACTTAACTAGGACCAAGTTAAGACCTTACGATTGCCAAATCTTTGCTTAGTTAAGAGGTTCCCTGGCGTGCTACCTGGGACTATTGTCAGTCATTTACTCGATGAAGAATTCTAAGATAGTTTCACTCGGCAGGTAATAGATTTCGATTTGCTTGCCCGAGAATGTTGAGCTATCTTCAAAGAAGAAAATGGAACCGGTCAGTTTTTGAGTCTCTACGTTTTTCAAGATACAGCAGACGTAGATTAGTTAGTTGTTTTGATATACCTAATTTGCATAACTAAACTGCAATTCTACCTAACGAATGGGTGTATTACTAAATTATGTATACGTTGTCGATATTTCCCTTAATTGCGATGAATACGCGAAAGCAACCTCCAATCTGGTTTTACAATATAGCGAAAAACTGAAAACCCCGCCGAAGCTGTCGTCATCAAGAGAAACCTCAGTTTTACGAGAGGAAATATCAATTTGCGTCTTCTATTTGTTTTGATCAAGTACACTGCCCGAGCTGCCTGCTAAGCTGTCTATTCCTTTGGCAATAAAAGTGATATTCCGTTTCTTCCGCCTATCAGTATCAGTACGTTTCATAAATATTCCTGTCACGCACACCTTCCCTAAGAGTTAAAACATCCAATAAAATTGACCAGTTTTTTTTTTATGTAAACCGCCACAAAACACCGGATTTTTCCTTTAACCCCAAATGCAACACACAAATACCCCGAAATTTGGAAAACAAATAAATTCAGAAAAATACCCACGAATTAGTCGTAAAACAAACACCGCAAGAACGGAACCGGAGCGTAATTTTTCCAATCATAAAGTTTGCGACCGACGAATACAGTGACAAAAAAACACTGATTCCGAGTTGATGAAATAGAAACACCGCTATGGACAGGGCAAGTCGATCAAGTAGAAGCGGCAAATGCTATTTCTTTTCGCTTCTCTTACCTAAATTGCCCAACAGGCCCTCTTGCCCATGTGTGCCACACATATTGGTTGGGTGGCAAACATTTTAATAGCAATATTTAAAGTACCCTGGAAACTCTCGTGGAGCGGCTGCCAATGTCTATTTAGGAGCCGTTTCGCTCAGCCAATGGGAGAATAGGGATCCCTTCCACATTTTTTCTCGGTAACAGGCGGCTCCGGCTCCGCTCCATGGAAGAGCTAAGGCTCTCGCACTAAAACGATTGGTGACTTACCAAGTATGGCGCTTGCTAATTATCTTCGAGTATCGTCTTCGAGCAGGTGCCTCGGTGGGGACAGTTTGGAAGACGTTTATATAACGGCCGTCTTTACGATACATTTTCGAAACTTTCATTTCTTGGGATAATACCAGATGCAATTAATCTTGAGTTATTTATTTTACGAAGTTGGTTATGTATACAGAGTATTTAAAAATCGTGACGGGACTTGGGGCGTCCTGCTGGCTTAGTGAGCACAACGAGCTCGTGACAAGCTGTGTCAACACTCTATTTTAGGGTTTAGTAGAGTCTGGCGGGAGTTTCCAACTGCTCCCCGAGTTTCTCTCACGCCCATAGTTGCATGCATGAGGTGTCAAAACTTACCTCATAAAGAGCGAAACTTACGAGATTTCGGCGTAACATGCAACTTTCTTTAGGGAGAAAAAAATAAAAATCCGCGAGTAACAGCAAAATTTGGCTTATTTTTGCAACAAATTTAAAGGCCCTGAAGTTTTTTTACTTTAACGTAATAAAAAAACGTTCAAAATTACTATATTTTTTTACTTGTCAAGGAACATGTATGTTTTAATTTTAAAATGAATTGTATATCTCTTTCAAGACAAAACAAAATCTATTTTTTTCGGTCTGCTGAAGTGAAAAAATAAGATGTGTGGTATAATTTCCTAGATCGCAATAATTGGCTCCTTGAGTGTTTTGCTGGTACGTAGACGCGCAGGCATTTCTTAGAGTGCGTGCTTATATTTTACCGGAATTGTTAGTAGGACCTATTTTTCGCGATTTGTAGGCGATTCGCGAAATTCGCGAAAATTAAGTCATTTGCAGTATGTGGTTCACCGAGGATGACATGTTTTCTTTAGCGGCATTAATGATAAATAAAACGCTCGAGGTAAAGGGAACAGCATAAAATTACACAAAAAAGGAGCACAAGCATAAATTACCATTCATATTCGCCACGAACTGCAACCTCCCCACCTAGCACCGTTCGGGAACAAATGTATTTCTATAAGTATCTGTATCTGTATTCGAGAATACTTTTTCGCTGGTTTTGCAGAAGTATCTCAGGGATATTCCGTTACATAAAAGACAAATGTATCTGAGTATTTGTATTCCCGAATACATTTTGGAGTATCTCTGCCCAGCCCTGGGTATGAATGTTTAAACTTCGCTAGCCCAGATTGCATTCAAGTGGGTGCGCATTTGTCTGTTCTTGGGGAACGCTCTATTTCTCCAATGTACACTCTGATTCTCCGAGGAACGCAAAAAGAAAAAAATCTTTTAACAACTTTTTTTCTTATCTTCGCAACTCCAGTCCTCCAAACTTTGACTCCTCCAAAATTCGGCCACTTCTTTAGGCAGTGAGTACTCTACTGAAACATCAGGTACGAACCGTCACTGCGAAGTGTGGAAACGGCTCGAATATTTCCGCCCGGAAGTTGTAGATTCATGTTTCTACACATCTGTACGATCTCAAGAGCAGTGCATTTGGTCGACTTTGACAGATTTCGCCATAATATGGGAACGAAAAGTGCACAGCTGGACGTATGTATGCCGTTTGGGAACGCGACAGAACAGCACAAGACAAACAGCACGCGACAAACAACAAGGTCAAAACAGCACGCGTCAAAACAGCAAAACGTCAAAACAGCATGGCGACAAAACAGCACGCGTCAAAAAATACTCGACAGAACAGCACAGCGTCAAAACAGCACAGCGACAAAACAGACCGAATGTAGCAACTTCGAGCGAGCTGTTCACCTGTCTGCGGGAATAATTTAAAACCTCCTTGACCCCTTGACCGATTGTCGCTATGTTATAGAGGAATTCTTTGCCTATATTAGTGCTTACCAAACCCCGCAAAAAAATAAGAAAAAAATAATTGCGTCACGACCCCCGCACGCGCTTTTCACGAGGCTACAAGAGTCAGTTTCAATGATGAGTACAACTCGCAATACACGTAATAGAATGTATGCTGAAGCTAGCTAAACTGAAATGCATAACAAAACAAAAAAAGAATAAGAAAATAATAAGCATAATTTTCGCGTGCCTAGCATGCCCACACGCCTACTTTTATAAGCGTGAGAATTTATTGCCCTGGTACATGCACTCGTCTTTCGTTTGGGCGGTCGTGGTTTGGTTTGGACTGGTTTGGACGCGACTGGACTAGATTAGACTGGTCCGGTTTTGTAAGGTCGCGGCGCGGTGCTTGGTTTCCGACGTACCCTTTTGCTCGTTCGTGCGCTCGTGAAGTTAATAGGGAGTTCTAGAATAACGTACGCAATTCTAGAGCACGCTAGCGCTAAATGTAGCGCTTGCGTTAGCGCACGCTACGCAAGAGAGTTTCAGAATAGCGTTTCTCCGCCACGACGCAAAAGCCCAAGCACCTCGCGTATTGCAACGCCACCAAGATACAGTCACAATTTTTATTTCACACACGAAATTCTGCAACTTGAGAAAAAACAAGTTTTGTGCTCAAGAGTAACATTTTAGATTTGTTTAAACATGAGAATGCGACGCGAGCGGTCGACCGGTCGTGTCCGCTTGCGTCGCATCGGCAAGACAGGTATCGTGTACAGACCTTCGCCGAGAAATGTTCGCTCGTTGGAAGCATCAACTTGCCGGTGATTGTTGCTAAACAAAGTGCAATGTCGTACCGCATTGAAAATCGCGGTGGCGAGGATGCCGCCGACGTCACGCTTGCGACGCCGTCAAAGCAGCCGCAGACATGATCCTGAGAGCAGCCATTTTCTTACTGTGCTTGTATTGGCTTTAGCAAACGTTACTAGAACCACTCAGTTGGGAAACTGCCATAGAGACTGCTCTGAAAAAGTGGCACCGATCCGTCCACGAGCACCGAGCTAATGGCGATCCCAACGCCGCCATTTCTCCCGCAGTGGCCAGTCCAGGAACTGCACGTGACTTCCATTTTCCTTGTAACAGGCCACTTTGGGGCCAGAACAGATACTGTGGAAGGGGCTTCGAGGTATCACCCCCGACTCTCAAGCGGACACGCCGCGCATTACTACCGTGGTTAATATGCGCCTAACTCAGGACGCGCTACCTGAAATCCCCGCTGAGGCAGGCTTGCTATAAAAACAATATTAATTATACTGCAAAACCTTGCGAACTATATATGTAAGAAAACAACACGCGCCCCCCATTTGGTACTAAACTCCAATAAAAGTTACTACAAAAAAGTTTTTTCCGTTAGTTTTTACGCAAAAACATGCTTTCTAAAAGCTCAAGGCGACCACAGTTATGACAAATGATACAGATCGAGTGGCGCCGCTGTTGTCGTATTTAGCTCGGTCTCAGTGGACGCCAGCGGCCCAGGTTTCAACGGAGAGTTTCCGAACTGAGAGTTCTAGTAACGTTGGCTTTAGCTGACTTCCATAACGAATCCTCCTTAGAGGAGCGCAAAGACTCTTTCCGTACGCACGCAATTTCCGAAAAATAGCGTACGCTAAAATGGCGCCTGCAAAGCGCTAAACGTGGTTAGCGTTCGGCGCATGTGCAGTGGCGGCGACGCTATTCTTTGCGTATGCAAAGCTTTAGAGTCCGCTATTCTAAAACTTCCTAATTTTTCTTTTTTTGAGTGATGAAAAGAGTCTTTTGCACGCTTCCAACCACTTGCCGCAGTGCCGAGAGAGGAGGAGATCAAGAGGCCTTGGTGGGGGCACAACGTACGCGATAACGTTACACCGAGGTGCAGTGACGACGCCATTTGCGTCAAACCCCCGACCTCAGGGAGGAAAGATCGGCTCTTCGAAGACAAGGGTGCGCGGAACGTACAAAGCGATTTAGGGATACTGCTGTGGCTGCACCAGAAATCGCCGTCGCCCAGGAGAACAGACTGCCTCTCCGAACACAGCAGTAAGCGCACGGTGCGAGGTTGGAATTCCCATGCATCGCTGAGAAAGAAGCCTTGAGCTAAATGCTGAGGCATTTAATCAAGAATCATTGTCGCGACAACAACAACTTCGGCATTTTTTTTTTGATTTTATTATTGCAACATTTAGTTTTTTTGATAGTTAGGGTTTCGTGTTTTCGGATAAATCCGGAAAAAATCCGAAAAACACTCGCCGGTAAATGTTCCGTCAATTATGATTGTAAACGGAAAACTGAAAAGGTTGAGGTCACAAAAATAAACTAAGACATATCTTACAAATAAGCGTTATAAGAGCACAACATCAGTAGACCTAAGCCGACACAACACACCTTTCTTTAAAATTTTCTATCTAATGGAAAAAAAAATTCCCTTTTAGCTCTTCGAAGTTTCTTCCGGGACAAGGGAGTCATGGTGGACTGACTTTAATTATATTGCCGCGCGCCAGCTGGCCAAGTAGGTAAGCGCGCGTGGCCTAACGTTTATCGCGCCTGCCTCCCACGCGAAACGCCGGGGTTCGATTCCTGGGAGCGAAGTGTATTT
>JAZHYW010031492.1:0-21661 GCA_037355805.1 Ixodes ricinus
ATAAACAAAATACACTTCGCTCCCAGGAATCGAACCCTGGCGTTTCGCGTGGGAGGCAGGCGCGATAAACGTTAGGCCACGCGCGCTACCTACTTGGCCAGCTGCGCGCGCGGCAATATAATTAAAGTCAGTCTACCATGACCCCTTGTCCCGAAGAAACTTCGAAGAGCTAAAAGGAATTTTTTTTTCCATTAGATAGAAATTTTAAAGAAAGGTGTGTTGTGTCGGCTTAGGTCTACTGATGTTGTGCTCTTATAACGCTTATTTGTAAGATATGTCTTAGTTTATTTTTGTGACCTCAACCTTTTCAGTTTTCCGTTTACAATCATAATTGACGGAAAATTTACCGGCGAGTGTTTTTCGGATTTTTTCCGGATTTATCCGAAAACACGAAACCCTAACTATCAAAAACTAAATGTTGCAATAATAAAATAAAAAAAAATGCCGAAGTTGTTGTTGTCGCGACAATGATTCTTGATTAAATGCCTCAGCATTTAGCTCAAGGCTTCTTTCTCAGCGATGCATGGGAATTCCAACCTCGCACCGTGCGCTTACTGCTGTGTTCGGAGAGGCAGTCTGTTCTCCTGGGCGACGGCGATTTCTGGTGCAGCCACAGCAGTATCCCTAAATCGCTTTGTACGTTCCGCGCACCCTTGTCTTCGAAGAGCCGATCTTTCCTCCCTGAGGTCGGGGGTTTGACGCAAATGGCGTCGTCACTGCACCTCGGTGTAACGTTATCGCGTACGTTGTGCCCCCACCAAGGCCTCTTGATCTCCTCCTCTCTCGGCACTGCGGCAAGTGGTTGGAAGCGTGCAAAAGACTCTTTTCATCACTCAAAAAAAGAAAATTAGGAAGTTTTAGAATAGCGGACTCTAAAGCTTTGCATACGCAAAGAATAGCGTCGTCGCCACTGCGCATGCGCCGAACGCTAACCACGTTTAGCGCTTTGCAGGCGCCATTTTAGCGTACGCTATTTTTCGGAAATTGCGTGCGTACGGAAAGAGTCTTTGCGCTCCTCTAAGGAGGATTCGTTATGGGAAGTCAGCTAAAGCCAACGTTACTAGAACTCTCAGTTGGGAAACTCACCGTTGAAACCTGGGCCGCTGGCGTCCACTGAGACCGAGCTAAATGCGACAACCGCGCCACTCTGTATCATTTGTCATAACTGTGGTCGCCTTGAGCTTTTAGAAAGCATGTTTTTGCGTAAAAACTAACGAAAAAAACTTTTTTGTAGTAACTTTTATTGGAGTTTAGTACCAAATGGGGGGCGCGTGTTGTTTTCTAAAATATATAGTTCGCAAGGTTTTGCAGTATAATTAATATTGTTTTTATACAAGCCTGCCTCAGCGGGGATTTCAGGTAGCGCGTCCTGAGTTAGGCGCATATTAACCACGGTAGTAATGCGCGGCGTGTCCGCTTGAGAGTCGGAGGTGATACCTCGAAGCCCCTTCCACAGTATCTGTTCTGGTCCCAAAGTGGCCTGTTACAAGGAAAATGGAAGTCACGTGCAGTTCCTGGACTGGCCACTGCGGGAGAAATGGCGGCGTTGGGATCACCATTAGCTCGGTGCTCGTGGACGGATCGGTGCCACTTTTCCAGAGCAGTCTCTATGGCAGTTTCCCAACTGAGTGGTTCTAGTAACGTTTGCTAAAGCCAATACAAGCACAGTAAGAAAATGGCTGCTCTCAGGATTATGTCTGCGGCTGCTTTGACGGCGTCGCAAGCGTGACGTCGGCGGCATCCTCGCCACCGCGATTTTCAATGCGATACGACATTGCACTTTGTTTAGCAACAACCACCGGCAAGTTGATGCTTCCAACGAGCGAACATTTCTCGGCGAAGGTCTGTACACGATACCTGTCTTGCCGATGCGACGCAAGCGGACACGACCGGTCGACCGCTCGCGTCGCATTCTCATGTTTAAACAAATCTAAAATGTTACTCTTGAGCACAAAACTTGTTTTTTCTCAAGTTGCAGAATTTCGTGTGTGAAATAAAAATTGTGACTGTATCTTGGTGGCGTTGCAATCGCGAGTGCTTGGGCTTTTGCGTCGTGGCGGAGAAACGCTATTCTGAAACTCTCTTGCGTAGCGTGCGCTAACGCAAGCGCTACATTTAGCGCTAGCGTGCTCTAAAATTGCGTACGTTATTCTAGAACTCCCTATTAACTTCACGAGCGCACGAACGAGCAAAAGGGTACGTCGGAAACCAAGCACCGCGCCGCGACCTTACAAAACCGGACCAGTCTAATCCAGTCCAGTCGCAGTCCAAACCAGTCCAAACCAAACCACGACCGCCCAAACGAAAGACGAGTGCATGTACCAGGGCAATAAATTCTCACGCTTATAAAAGTAGGCGTGTGGGCATGCTAGGCACGCAAAAATTATGCTTATTATTTTCTTATTCTTTTTGTGTTTTGTTATGCATTTCAGTTTAGCTAGCTTCAGCATACATTCTATTACGTGTATTGCGAGTTGTACTCATCATTGAAACTGACTCTTGTAGCCTCGTGAAAAGCGCGTGCGGGGGTCGTGACGCAATTATTTTTTTTCTTATTTTTTTGCGGGGTTTGGTAAGCACTAATATAGGCAAAGAATTCCTACTATAACATAGCGACAATCGGTCAAGGGGTCAAGGAGGTTTTAAATTATTCCCGCAGACAGGTGAACAGCTCCGCTCGAAGTTGCTACATTCGGTCTGTTTTGTCGCTGTGCTGTTTTGACGCTGTGCTGTTCTGTCGAGTATTTTTTGACGCGTGCTGTTTTGTCGCCATGCTGTTTTGACGTTTTGCTGTTTCGACGCGTGCTGTTTTCACCTTGCTGTTTTGTCGCGTGCTGTTTTGTCTTGTGCTGTTTGTCTTGTGCTGTTTTGTCTTGTGCTGTTCTGTCGCGTTCCCAAACGGCATACATACGTCCAGCTGTGCCCTTTTCGCTCCCATATTATGGCGAAATCTGTCAAAGTCGACCAAATGCACTGCTCTTGAGATCGTACAGATGTGTAGAAACATGAATCTACAACTTCCGGGCGGAAATATTCGAGCCGTTTCCACACTTCGCAGTGACGGTTCGTACCTGATGTTTCAGTAGAGTACTCACTGCCTAAAGAAGTGGCCGAATTTTGGAGGAGTCAAAGTTTGGAGGACTGGAGTTGCGAAGATAAGAAAAAAAGTTGTTAAAAGATTTTTTCTTTTTTGCGTTCCTCGGAGAATCAGAGTGTACATTGGAGAAATAGAGCGTTCCCCAAGAACAGACAAATGCGCACCCACTTGAATGCAATCTGGGTTAGCGAAGTTTAAACATTCATACCCAGGGCTGGGCAGAGATACTCCAAAATGTATTCGGGAATACAAATACTGAGATACATAAATTTTAAGGCCCAAAATACAGATACTCAGATACATTTGTCTTTTATGTAACGGAATATCCCTGAGATACTTCTGCAAAACCAGCGAAAAAGTATTCTCGAATACAGATACAGATACTTATAGAAATACATTTGTTCCCGAACGGTGCTAGATGAGCAGGGTGTAGTTCGTGGCGAATATGAATGGTAATTTATGCTTCTGCTCCTTTTTTGTGTAATTTTATGCTGTTCCCTTTACCTCGAGCGTTTTATTTATCATTAATGCCGCTAAAGAAAACATGTCATCCTCAGTGAACCACTTACTGCAAATGACTTAATTTTCGCGAATTTCGCGAATCGCCTACAAATCGCGAACAAATAGGTCCTACTAACGATTATGGTAAAATATAAGCACGCACTCTAAGAAATGCCTGCGCGTCTACGTACCAGCAAAACACTCAAGGAGCCAATTATTGCGATCTAGGAAATTATACCACACATCTTATTTTTTCACTTCAGCAGACCGAAAAAAATAGATTTTGTTTTGTCTTGAAAGAGATATACAATTCATTTTAAAATTAAAACATACATGTTCCTTGACAAGTAAAAAAATATAGTAATTTTGGACGTTTTTTTATTACGTTAAAGTAAAAAAACTTCAGGGCCTTTAAATTGGTTGCAAAAATAAGCCAAATTTTGCTGTTACTCGCGGATTTTTATTTTTTTCTCCCTAAAGAAAGTTGCATGTTACGCCGAAATCTCGTAAGTTTCGCTCTTTATGAGGTAAGTTTTGACACCTCATGCATGCAGCTATGGGCGTGAGAGAAACTCGGGGAGCAGTTGGAAACTCCCGCCAGACTCTACTAAACCCTAAAATAGAGTGTTGACACAGCTTGTCACGAGCTCGTTGTGCTCACTAAGCCAGCAGGACGCCCCAAGTCCCGTCACGATTTTTAAATACTCTGTATACATAACCAACTTCGTAAAATAAATAACTCAAGATTAATTGCATCTGGTATTATCCCAAGAAATGAAAGTTGCGAAAATGTATCGTAAAGACGGCCGTTATATAAACGTCTTCCAAACTGTCCCCACCGAGGCACCTGCTCGAAGACGATACTCGAAGATAATTAGCAAGCGCCATACTTGGTAAGTCACCAATCGTTTTAGTGCGAGAGCCTTAGCTCTTCCATGGAGCGGAGCCGGAGCCGCCTGTTACCGAGAAAAAATGTGGAAGGGATCCCTATTCTCCCATTGGCTGAGCGAAACGGCTCCTAAATAGACATTGGCAGCCGCTCCACGAGCGTGTCCAGGGCACTTTAAATATTGCTATTAAAATGTTTGCCACCCAACCAATATGTGTGGCACACATGGGCAAGAGGGCCTGTTGGGCAATTTAGGTAAGAGAAGCGAAAAGAAATAGCATTTGCCGCTTCTACTTGATCGACTTGCCCTGTCCATAGCGGTGTTTCTATTTCATCAACCTCGGAATCAGTGTTTTTTTGTCACTGTATTCGTCGGTCGCAAACTTTATGATTGGAAAAATTACGCTCCGGTTCCGTTCTTGCGGTGTTTGTTTTACGACTAATTCGTGGGTATTTTTCTGAATTTATTTGTTTTCCAAATTTCGGGGTATTTGTGTGTTGCATTTGGGGTTAAAGGAAAAATCCGGTGTTTTGTGGCGGTTTACATAAAAAAAAAAAACTGGTCAATTTTATTGGATGTTTTAACTCTTAGGCAAGGTGTGCGTGACAGGAATATTTATGAAACGTACTGATACTGATAGGCGGAAGAAACGGAATATCACTTTTATTGCCAAAGGAATAGACAGCTTAGCAGGCAGCTCGGGCAGTGTACTTGATCAAAAACAAATAGAAGACGCAAATTGATATTTCCTCTCGTAAAACTGAGGTTTCTCTTGATGACGACAGCTTCGGCGGGGTTTTCAGTTTTTCGCTATATTGTAAAACCAGATTGGAGGTTGCTTTCACGTATTCATCGCAATTAAGGGAAATATCGACAACGTATACATAATTTAGTTATACAGCCATTCGTTATGTAGAATTGCAGTTTGGTTATGCAAATTAGGTATATCAAAACAACCTAACTAATCTAGGTCTGCTGTATCTTGAAAAACGTAGAGACTCAAAAACTGACCGGTTCCATTTTCTTCTTTGAAGATAGCTCAACATTCTCGGGCAAGCAAATCGAAATCTATTACCTGCCGAGTGAAACTATCTAGAATTCTTCATCGAGTAAATGACTGACAATAGTCCCAGGTAGCACGTCAGGGAACCTCTTAACTAAGCAAAGATTTGGCAATCGTAAGGGCTTAACTTGGTCCTAGTTAAGTTTTCCTCCATGGTGCTTTCCGCTAGATTTAGCGGGGAACTTTTTTTGTCTAACTTTAGCGGCAAAATTTTCCGCTACATTTAGCGGGAAAAGTGTTCCGCTAAATATAGCGGGCAATTTTTCCGCTAGATTTAGCGGGGACGTTTTTCTGCCAGATTTAGCGGAGAAACTTTCCGCTAAATTTAGCGTGGAATTTTTTCCGCTCGTATAAGCGGGGAAAATTGTCCGCTAAATTTAGTGGGGAAACTTTTCCGCTAGTTTTAGAAGGGGAAAATTTTCCGCTAGATTTAGCGGGGAATTGTTTCTGCTAAGTTTAGCAGCAAAATTTTCCGCTACATTTAGAGGGAAAATTGTTCCGCTAAATTTAGCGGGGAACTTTTTCCGCTAGATTTAGCGGGGAAACTTTTCTGCTAGATAGAGCGGGAAAATTTTCCGCTAAATTTAGCGGGGAAAATTTTCCGCTAAATTTAGTGGGGAACATTTTTCTCTAAATTTAGTGGGGCAATTTACCCATCATGCACCGCGCGACTACGCCGATGGCGGCGCCGACGCCGACGCCGACGCCGCTCAAGCCGGAAACGGGCGCCTACACTGTTAGCAAAAAAGTACACCCCTGGGCGTGTAAACCGTTGTCCCAGGGCGGACTCCCAAAAGGTGTTCGTTTTACACGCGAGGCTCGGTGTATTTCGTTTGCACCCGAGGTCTCGTGTAAAATGAACATCTTTGAACGTGTACTTCGTTCCGCGATAACACCTCTAGGGGTGTTTTTTTACAATGGCGGCCGTTTGACGTGAGACGGGATCAACGAGTGAGGCCCAGCGCTTTACACGGCTTTTCGCCGCAGCGAGAGCGTAGTTTGCACGTGTTCATTCGTAATCGTCCATACGCGCTAAACCACCGCAGGCATTCACCCCCAAGCGCTGACGCCGTATTCATTACGGCGATTACGCGACAGTGGGAGCGACCATCGACTGCATCCAGCAGCGTGTTTCCAAATCGAGCAGGTCCCGTTCGCGTGGCGGTTCAGCCGATCGCCGAGGCCTCATGCCGGTTGCATTTTCACCGAGACCGGGTAATTTCCACAGGAGGAATCTTTTCGCGACCACAGACATGAACTTTATTGAAAAAGCCCGTTTGCCGTGAGCGACGACGGATCGCTCCGACACCGACCCGACCCGACCGGCGTTTCCGACGTCCCGCTCACCTCTTTACCGCGAGCAAAGTTGTACGCGACGTTTCGACGTATCCACTCATATCTCGTGTGTGCGCAAATTTTGCGGCTTTCCGGGTACGAATCGGCTACTGAAACAGCCAGCGAACGACGACGAACTGAACGCCAGCGCCATTTAAACAGCGGTTACTTTTGTGCTAGACTGTAGCTATAGTGGTGTGGTTCCCTACACACTAAATGGACTATGTACGAACAAAGCGAAAATAAAACTTGGTGGCTGCTTGCGCCACCTAGTGAGTATGCAGAAAATTACAAAAATAAAAGAGATTTGGGCATTTCTGAAAGTGCCACGCTCCAGCGGCCGGCGGCATTCCAACACATACAGCACAGCGCATATCACAAGATCAACATACAAGCATACACAGGCACAAACAACGCACAGAACACTAACAACCCGACACTCCTACTCTATTCTGACAGTGACCCGCTCGGTATATATAGCAGACTTTTCGTTTCAGACGAAGGTCAGGTGACCCCCACCGTATTTTACATGAACGTAACGATACTACATCCATTATTACTTATATAATACAGTGAAATAAATATAATTGGGGAAGGTACACATTTCTCTTAGTATAGATTATGGCTAAAAGACACCCTATATTTAAAAATAATGTTTCGAGCTAGCCAAAATGTAGCAAAATCTAGTTTCGTTTTCGGAAGTTCGAGCGCTCAAGGCTGGAATGCGCTAGCGAAGTGTGTGCTTGCTTCTGTCGAACTATACTCCGTTGTATGACGCTCTCAAAGCTGCTGGCTGCAGCCCCCGTCTTAGTTTAGCGTTTGATTTGCACGCGCTCTCGTGGAAATGAGAGGTTAGGTGAAAGTAGAGAGTTTTAGCAGGTCGTTTCACACGAACGGTTCGCCCTCCAACGCATCGGCGACGCCACTGCGCATGCGCGCGCGAGTCGCTCGGGAAGTCTGGAGGCTCTTCTCGTTCGTTTTTCCCATTCCAGCCGCTGGAGTCGTCACCGCAACACAGCCAGCACCGTTCACGTCTCGGGTAAAAAAAAAAGATGGCAGTCGGTTCGGCGATTGCCTTCGCCTACCTTCGCCGACCCAGCCGAGCGTTAGGCTTACACTCTTAGAAAAAAGGGTCAGTATAGTCCTCCTGCAAAGGGAGGAACGCTCTTGACACATATGTTCCTTCAGAAATGGAGGAACTTTCGTCCCTAAAGCAGGGGAGCAAAAGTTCCTCCGTCGCCTGCATCTCATTATGGCGGCCACGAATCGAGCAAGTCGAGCTCAATAAGGCTTAACGAGAACACGAAGTCTATTGTACGGGGCGAGAGGAGCAGCAAACAAAAAACGTAACACGAGCTTTCCGCGAACTGTATTTATTTCCGAAGCCGGCTTCCCCCTGCAGGTAGAGAAACCCCGTTTCGTAAGCCTGCAGTCACTCATAGCGAGTTCGTTTCACACGCACTGGCACCGTTCGAGTTCTCTCCCAGAATGCATCGCACTCGCGGAGTGTTGCACGGAGAACTGGACTCAAACGAACTCGCCAAATGCATTGAGTGCAGAAGACTGATGCTGCCGCCATCTATGTTGTAGAAAAGTTACCGACCTCAAACCGAAACTAGCGCCTTTCTGTTCGAAGTGATGGGTGTGAATGCAAGTGTGCAGTCGCTACCAACGTTTATCTACAAACGTTGGTCGCTGCAACCTGTAGTTTATAGTTGCGATGACTTCAAGCAACTCGGTTGTCGTAGAGATAGTTACAGACGGCGTAAATTTCTGCAACCAGCTGTCTACAAAGCAGCTGGTTGCAATCTTTCAATTCTTATAACCGTTTACACTGAAGAAAACTGATGATGCTGTCCGAGCAGAAGCTTAATCCGTTTGAGCATGGTATTATGCGTGAACCACTGAAATGGTACGGATTAAAACAATTCTGTTGGAATATCCAGCAAAACTTTTCGTGGGACTTTTGATTTCGATCGTCATTACAGGTGGATCTGATATTAGCCTTGGTGAGGGCGTCGAGAATGAGAGCTTTCTCGAACAAAATATGACGGGGCAAGTTAGCTGACGTAGGCAAATATTAAACACGATGATGTTGCCCAAGCCCCGGGTAAAGTCACTAGGTTTAGCTTTCTTTGGTGCTTATTGGGCAGTCAGAGGCTTCTGCTGGGGGAGTTTCGTCGACATATGTTCAATTTTTCACCCGCACACGGATGGTGATAAATATCTCGCAGGCCGCTGATGCGTTTGTTCTGAGCATTTCTTGACACACTGGTATATTTCAGCGTCTGTAAGGCAACAGAGCGACTTATAACCTGCAAATAATGCACGGTTTGTCAATTGCTTCCTTCATGAAATAGCAGACGCTCACAATTCAAGCTCGCGTTTGATTCCGTCGATTCCGTTGCCCGCGGGACTCAATTTCTATCAGAAAATCTACTTCTTTCCCCTTCCGGTTCCGCGACACATCGTAGCAGACGAACCCTCGTCGTCTGCTCCCCTGCTCCCGCTCCTCGCCGGCCTCGCCGGAGCGAGGCATGACGGGATTGCATTTTGGCGCACGCCCGATTTTCTCGGTGCAGCGAGTGCATGCACGCGTGGGGTGCCGCCGCTGAAACGAACCCGGAGAGTGCAACCACTCGTGGAGTGCCTGCCGAAACGAACTCGCTTTACGCCGCGAGTGGGCACGCGTGGACACGAGTGCCGTGAAACGAACTCGCTATCAGTCTTCTCATCGTCAGCACTCCGATGTTATACGGAGACAACCGGCACCCAGTTACTTCGCGCACTTTGTCTTACCTTTGCTATTCCTCGAGCCACAGTTCCTTAGTCAACCGCACATCACGGAGGAGTGGTAAACCATTCGCCCACAAAACCAAAAGCCGCTCTCAAAAACAGCAAATCCGAAGCCGCCTCTTGGCTCATTTCAGCACGGTAAGAAGAAATTATGGCGTAGCCGCGTAGCGTAAACGGAGGTTAAATCGCTTGCCACCAGATGGCAGGGTCAAGCGGAGTAATTGCAAGTAGCTGGCTAGGTGGCGCTAAATACCGCCCAACCCATGTGCTAGAAAAAATTTTTATACACTCACGTCACCATTACGCTTTGCGCACACTTTCATCATACACACTTCTAGATAATCGTACGCTCATCCAGATACATAGCACTGACACCAGTTCAACACGCGTACACAGAGCGCATATACACATACACTACACATACCAACATCAATACAACGAATACAACAGCACAACAACCCGATCACTACATCCTTGCTCAGCGTTTCCGCCTTTTATACTGGTCATTTTGAATGTACGGATTTTCTCGGTGACCACCTACGCAAAAAAACTATTCCCGGTATGTTAATTTTTTTTTCAGCAATGTCATACCTCTGAGAGTATTTTGAACGGTTCAGGGGATGAATCTCTTAAATTAACGCTTATGCCGTAATTGTTTGAAAGCCGCTTCACTCCAGTTCCAAGTCGTGTTTGTTTCCCCACACGGCGGATGGATGGATAGATGATTGGTTATGCCCTTTGTAACGGGTAGTAGCTTGCGCCACCTAGCCTGAAAAAAATGCTTTCCTCCTCTTTTTCAATTTTCAATTTCCTTCCCTCTGCATCTCACGACCGTCCAGAAAAAAAGCCCCTCCAACTATCACCGGGCCGGGTAATGAACCACCAGGCTAACCTTTGGGAGCCAGTTTTTATATTTTTGTATTTGTTTTTCTATTTGTGCTGTTCGCGTGTGGCTGAAATTGTCGTCTTGAATTGATCTCTGTGACGCAACTCAAACTGCCGTAACGTCGCCGCCGAGCTCGAGGACTCGCGCCGAGCTGTCCTCTAGGCGGATCCGGAAGAAGCTCCGCTCGCTACGACGCCACCAGTTCAGCCCAGAGTCACGTGTGTTTTACATGCGGCTTTCAAGTTTCAACAAGTGACTAAGTAAACAAAAAAGTCAAGAAATTTTCTGTGAACTCATGAATGGTTTTATTATCCAAAGATTATGTTTCCACGAACAGTTTCATTATACAAAGTTTATGCTTGCAGCAACCATCCTTGTTGCCATGGTAAGGTGGTGTTGACTTTGTTACGTTTCGAATCTAACGGTTTTCTTCTACCAATTTACGTTGCCTTTTCCATGTTAGAAACCAGCTTCAACACCATTCCTGTTGGTGTGGTGGAGGCGACCTTTAGCAGGCACTCCAGAGTTGCGTAAAACCCTTTTGATGCTGGCTGGTACATGAAGTTAAGCACCCAGTGCAGGCAGAATGCAGCAATGATTGCCTGCGCAGGGTTCTCTGCATTCAAAATTTGGTTCTCTACTTGAACGAGACACTGGCCAAGATCCTCCAAATCGTTTGTCCAGACGACGGCTGGGTATGCGGAGAACCATAAAGCCTAGAAATATAAATTCAAGTTCTGAGAAATATGAATGTTTACAGTGGGGTCATGTATTTGCTAACTGGCTGTATAAAGAAGGATCACAGAGGGTGAGCAAATTCTAACGGGAGGTGCTCACTTGAACAAACAACGTTTTAAAACCCCGCTCACTTTCTTTTGGAATAACATTGCAGCCGATATCCTGTTTCTATCTTCTCCAGATTTAACTGGTGGCAATCCGTTAATTGAACAACGTTTGCGGCTATATATAGTCCTATGTTTAAGCATCCGCTTCTTCTGTAATGGAGCCACATAGAGACGGCGCCAGTTTGGTTAGTATGTGCCGCAGTGATACAGGCAAGGCTTATTTCTCAGCAAATCTTTCTAGGGCGGTTTCCTGGCCTAGAGCCTTTTGTGAGGCACCACCGAAGTACTGTCATCGTGAAGTGGTAGGGGGTGCCGGGTAGGAGCACGTGTCCCAGTACTTTTCCTGTAATGAGCCGCCGAAGGACTGTCGCCACAAAGTGCCAAGCTAGCACGTCCCACGCCTTAACGTGTTGCTGGAAAAAAAAAGCTACAGAAAAGGGCATTCACCAAAACGCTAATTCGCTCAAACAACCAGTTTGCTACATTCACTAAAACGTTACCCCATTCTAGCTGTGCATGGACGTGCATGTTAGCCAGCAATGGCACATAGGAAGTGCAACGTTATAGACGCTTTCAGCGTGTCAGTTCTCGAGCTGTCACCAGTCGGCGCGCCCTCCGCGCGCTTTCCGGGCCGCCATAGCCGACCTTCAGTTTGTCGCCGTTCAGGGCTTAAAGTCTCTCTCCAGTCTGGGGGGTCTCACCTAGCTCGAACACAGGAAGATGCCCTCGGAAAGAGGAGGGGGGCCTCTCTGTGCTTCTTCGATAAGATTAAACCGGCACTTCTTCAGCTTCTTTCTACAACTATATATTTTTTCAATTTATTCAGGACTTGCCTCTCTGTTCCCCAAGCACGGGACTAACACAGAGGGAGCTTAGGTAAAAAGGGGGTCTCAGACTCCCCGCCAAAATTGGAGGGGGTCTCGGACCCCCTGAGACCCTCAGACTTTAAGCACTGTCGCCGTTCCTCCGCGTTGTGTGCTGCATCGGCCACCGCTGGAGCTTTGTTTTCGTGTCCTTTTACGTTCCGAGTTGAAATCATGTGTTTTCTTTAGGTCTTTTCGATATTTTGGGCCTTCTTTTAATCATTTTATACCTATATTTCAACATAGCTCTTGTATTTTCTTATTTATGGAATGGAATCGGACAGTGAATGGATCTACGATACAAGATTGTGGCCTAGGCTTCAGAAACCATGAAGTTCATCACATTCTTACGTTTCTGTCGCTAAAAGGGCAGTCAACACCACTGTGACAAGTGCAAATTTCAACTGACGCAGTAAGGCTATCAAAGTCGTGCTTCTCGCTGCATGTGTGCCCTTGTTTCCGTAAAGCCGAACCTGAATTATAGCGATTCAGCGAGGGACGAGACGAGCGACGGCGACAATGACGAGAGTTAGCGACGAGCGACAAAGATTTCTCAGTGTCGCCCGTCGTGTCGCTCGGTTTTGGATTTCTAGAAAACGTCGCTCACTGTCTTGGTCGCTTGCTCCCGTCGCTTCCATGCGGTTTGCTTCGTCGCGTGACTGACCGGGTGAGAGCGAAGCGGGTCGCCGTCGCTTGTCTCGTCGCTCGCCAAATCGCTTACATGCGGTATATACGTAATTAATTTCGATGCACACAGCATTGAACCATTAGCAAACCGCATGCAAGCGATTTGGCAAGCAATGAGACAAGCGACGGCGACCTGCTTCGCTGTCGCTCGGTCAGTTGCGTGACGAGGCAAACCGCATAGAAGCGACGAGAGCAAGCAACCAAGCCGGTGAGCGACGTTTTCTAGAAATCTAAAAACCGAGTGACGCGAAGGGTGACAGTGAAAAGTCTTCGTCGCTCGTCGCCGACTCTCGTCGTCGTCGCCGTCACTCGTCTCGTCGCATGCTAAATCACTTACATGCGGTTCGGCCTTACGGAAACAATGTCTAAAGCGCGCACATGCAGCAAGAAGCACGACTGTGATAGCCTTACTGCGTCAGTTGAAATTTTCATGTGTCGCAATGGTGTTGACTGCTCTTTCTTAACGACAAAAACTTGTTTTTAAGTGGGGGGGCGAACCAGACACCCCCCCCCCCTCCCCAGGGCCGGGAGACGGTGCCCTTGGTATTCCTTAGGCGCCGCCGGCCAGTGTTTGCCCTGCCCAGTGGCGGCTGTTTCAGGGGGGGGGGGGCAAACACATGCCTTGCCCCCTCACTCTGAGAACTGGGGGGCAAGCGCCCCCTTGCCCCCCCCCCCCCCGATTGGCACACCTATGTGAATGTGATTAACTTACATGGTCTCTGAAGCATAGGCCATAATCTTGCACCGTCGATCCATTCGCTGTCCGATTCCATTCCATAAATAAGAAAATACAAGAGCTATGTTGAAATATAGATATGAAATGATTGAATGAAAGCCAGAAATATCGAAAAGACCTAAAGAAAACACACGATTTGAACGCGGAACGTAAAAGAACACGAAAACAAAGCTCCGGTGGTGGCCGGTGCAGCACACAATGCGGAGCAACGGCGAGAAACTGAAGGTCGGCTATGGCGGCAGGGTCACGTGACGTCAAGATGGCGGCGCCCAGGAAATGTTGCCTGAAAGGGTCTATACTGTAGGTCATTATATTGTAGTTGCTCATGTATCTCTTGGTGTATTCATTCAGTTCAATCCAAGGATACCCCATGCCCAACTTCAAAAAGATATACAAAATTCCATGCGCAGCAAGATCCTAAAAAGAAACGAAACACAAAACCAGTTACCGAGTCCTTCAGGAAAGCTGTCCGTTCCTTCACCATTCTTGGCAGTGTCATGAGGAAAGCCAAAGTCGTCATACCTTGGAGGCAAGAGGAAGAAGAGCCAGAACTCGAAGGCTATGTCAAATCTCAGAAATTAAAATCTGAGTATGCGACACAATGAAAAACAGTGCACTGAAGACAGGACAAAAGAGAAAAAGAACACTTAAAACAAAAAGGCACTGGCTCACAACTGATAATTATGAGTAGAGGAGGAAAACAACGCACATATTTATTGAAAGAGAAGAAAGCACAATAAAATCAAACAAATTACGAAAAATAATGGGAAACTTAAAAAAGACATACATGGAGGGCAGATCACAGGGCTGACGAATACTTTTGTCCTGTGTTCTGTGCGCTGTTTTTCATCATGTTGTCTGAATACCAACGGCTTAAAGGGGCCCTGCAACAACTTTTTGACTGGTTTTTAATTTGCACCGAACCTGAGCGCACTGAACGTAGTAACTTAATGAAACCTTTCTTTTCTCAAATTTTGCTTTATCTTAAAAGCTATAGGCAAATTAGAATTACAAAAACAAGCAAAAAATAACCTGCTTCATCACGTCGTAGGTCCTGGCTTGAGTGGCCGTGAACTAGAGGAGGGGTAGTGAGCCATTCGAGCGCTCGCGGCTGCCGCACTCCGTGTCCACGGCTCGAGAGGGCGCCACTAAAGCATGTGTTGGATAGGCTGTATGAAGCGGGCGACCAGGGCGGCTCGCATTGCATTTGCTGCACGATTAAAGACTATTTCGGCATAACACTTAATTGGCCTCAAACGACAGCAAACACGGGGTAAAGATCAGTTCAGAACGGGAGCCACCCCGCGCTGCCATACCGCCAAATGGCCAAATCGCCAGCAGGGCTGCGCCAAAGGCCTTTGAAACGCTCGGAACCAGTCTGATCCTCGAGCCGGTATACGACCGCAGCACCGCCGCGTACACCTGGGATCTTTCTACACTCGCTGTTCGTCGGCGCCTGATCCCACTACTCCTTTCTAGTATGCGCCGCCTTTTCCGCCGCTTGGTGGCGTGTATGTCGACGGGTCATTTCTTGTTTCCATACTTTATAAACTGCATTTGTTTCTTTTCTGATCTAAACTACTGAACAAAAACTACTTTCATACATGCTTGAAACAGTTCGCGACACTTATAATTTGTATCTCGACTAGAAAAAAGCTTTTAGCGGCTCTGACCAGTAGTAAGGCCAGGACCTAAGACGTCGCATATCGCGCGCTTTTCGGCAACGTGGGTCGCCCTCGTAGGTGGAAGAGGTTTCCGCGTCGTCCGGTTAAAATATGACGCACTCATATTTAGTTTCCCTCTCCGTGCCCGCTGGCTTGCCCGAACCCCAAGAGACGTGGAAACCGCAAAAAAGGTAGATGCTCAAATATGATTGCAGGGCCCCTTTAACCCACGAATTTGCTACAGCTGAGTACGCAAATACAAGGAAGTTTAGTTGGTTTGATACTCACAGCCTCCATCCGGAACCGTCGCTGCCTTCGCAAGCAGCTTCAGGCTGACGCCCTCAACTTTTTTTCCCGCCAAACGTAAAAGTGTTGGCATGTGCCTCTCCGCCAGCGATTCGAGCTCCTGGGGGTGCACACTTGTGATTCTTTCAAACTCCAGAAAAACCTAAGACGCAAATGTATAGCAATGAGAGTACTTAAGTACAAGCTGTTCAGTGTTTCTCACTTACTTCCTTCACCTCCGACAGTGCAGGGTAGGTTTCAAATATGTCTGTCACTGAGGGGCACTCTTCGGCAATCCATTTCTGTCTTGCCGCGAATGTCCTTTCCATAGAGTCTGCGATGCTCAGTACATTGGGACATGCTTTTGTGAACTCCTTCTGCATAGCAGCTATGTGTGCCTTCACGCTGAGTTCATCTTCCAGTGCCTCAACATTCCCTGGCTGGAAGAGTGAAAATTTTGAAGCATATATTGTTAACATACAAATTCAATAGTAGAGGCTGATTTGATGTGCTTCAGATCTGAGCAAGTCGAATTGAGCGAGCCGATAATAAGCACCTTCTTTAAAGTTTGAAATGTTCTTTATGGTCCCTTTAATCCAAATGAGGGTAAAAGGCAGTTTGTTGTGAACATTTCGAAGCTGGAAGTCAGTCTGTATTCATATGCATGGTGTGTTTTATGTGTCGCAGGTACGGTAGCCAACTGCATTAGTGCTGCACTGCAGACTTGACTATAATTGCTACTAGAATTTCCATTTCCCAAAGGCAAAAGAGGAAAAGAAGCTATTTCTGCTACTAATTTTTTGCTCTACACGAAAGTGAGATACAAGAAATATTCACCCTACGGCAGATCCGTTTTGCAGAAATGTTGTCATCGTCATGATTATCATGCTGCGTGCGCTTCTTTCCAAACTTCTTCCTCTTTTCTTGAATAACACCAGTCTCTTCTATTTTTCCACGTTCATACTTGCACTTAAACCTCAGTGCGCGGTGCCACGAGTCCTACAAAATACGGCACTATAGCATAAAGTTGTAAAACAGTTTTTAACACTAACATGATTCAACTTACAGAGCCAGTGCCCACTGCATCACGGAGAACATCATATCGCAGCACAAGCTGCCGACAAACTTCAAGGTACAACCGGTTAGGATACCTATAAAAGATGTGAATACATAATCAAAACGAAAACATAACATCACAAAGTCTCGTCATTCTTTAAGTGAAGGTTTTAAGCATGAAATGCTTTTAGCTTGTGTTTTAGCCAAACTAATGATGCAACCAACACAAAAAATAACCTCAGAACCTCCCAGGTTTCAAAGTAAATTTTAAACATGTTGAATAACCTGAGACTGGGGCAGAAGTGAACAAATAAGTCGAAGGAACAGAAAAGGACAGGACGACGTCTCAAACTCAGCTACCAAGTTTATTTAGTCCGCCTCCTTATATAGCCCACAATCAGCCACCACCAACACAAAGGGACAACCTCTTAAAAAAGAGCTTGTCCCTTTGTGTCGGTAGTGGCTGACTGGAGGGTTTGGCGTTTTAACTGGTTAGAGGTTGTCCCTTTGTGTTGGTGGTGGCTGATTGTGGGCTATATAAGGAGGTGGACAAAACAATCCTGGTAGCTGAGTTTAACACGTCGTCCTGCCCTTTTCTGTTCCTTCGACTTATTTGTTCACTTCTGCCCGTCTCGGGTTATTCAACATGGTTAACATTCATCAGCTCGCCTGCAACCTTACTATATTATCTCTTAAATTTTAAAGTCGATTTCAAAATCAGGGCCACATTAGGAACCACATTTTCTTTGATAGAAGAAAGTGGTTAGCACTGGCAGTATTTGAACCCAGGCCAGAGCCAAGTAAGCAGATTCCCTGACCGACACTTCAGCCCTCTCGACCACCACAGTACACTCCTTGAGCGTGTTTAGATTTGATACTGAAGGCCATGTCAGCAAGCCTCGTGTGGGCGCATGGTTTACATGCTAGAGAGCCACTCGCTAGGGACAAGCTAGCCGGTGTGTGCAGGCTTATACAGAGCTGGTGTTCGTCCGCCCTTAGTTGCACCCCGCTCTCGGTTGCATTATGCGATCACATAAGTTTACGCTATCATGTTACGTTTACGTGATCATGTGTCGCATAGACTTGAGCTCTCGTTACGAAAAGTAATCAACAGTCAAAATTCTGAATTAATGGGGATGAACTAGTGCTGTTGATCACATCTGCTGCATTCTCTCGCTCCGCTGGTGTTCTTTCTGCTGTTGTTAGACCCTCGCAGTCTGCAAGTGTTCTGCTTTGTGAGGACCGAGGCATGCACGCCATGATGCCACATGTTACGGTATGGCGTGTGGTGGCGGAAAGTATGACAAGCTTCTGGCCAAGAATATGCTAAGTTATCCCCTGCACAGTATTTGTAGCACAAGAGCACTAAAGAGAAAGACTGTCACGGAGAAGGACGCTCGTCTTTCTCTGTGAACACACATTTCATGCTTACATCTACTTTTGGGGATCGGATAGTTGCCCCATAGTGTTTTTTAGGACAAGCCGACGCTGCTGCGCCTGCTGCTCCATTGATATCGTCATTCATTAGTACCAGAAGCTAATGTAGCAGCTGTTGCCTGTGAGGTAGCGTGGTAGTATCTTGAAAAAATCAAAATTTTGTACGGGCATCTGTTTTTTTCATTGCATGCTTTTCAAAAACAAACTATAGTATGTTTTTGTTTAACATACCTGCACTTATGACTGTGCATTCTTGGACATTTCATAACAGGTAGCGCTCAGCTATATATGTACAGTTGACACGCAATAAAACACGGATAGTGGGTGTATGGTTTTCGATCCACGCTGCATCACTTAAAAGCACAATGCTGAGGCTTGAGATGCACCGATCAAGGGTCTAACACATCAAAGCGGAAGCCGCACACACGCACACCATACTATATAATTCAGGCGGCGCAGCATCTTACGGAAACCATGTGTCCCCTGTTCGTGTTTCATTTCGTGTTTCCTCTTTCAAGTAACAGGGTAGATACATTTTTTCTGTAAGGATAATGTTATTGAAGTGAAGGTACTTTAGACAGTGTCCTAATTATGCTGACATTTCAGAAAAAATGGCTTCCTCATCTGAATATCTCCTACATTAGGGGAGAAAAATATTGATGCCTCGGGGGCCACACTGCAGCATTCATGTCAAGGGACGTATATGCAAGATCTGATTTCTCTTAAGATTCTCCGACTGGCCTTCGGGAAATTGAAACAGTATCTTGCCATTAGGAACACAGTCAACTAGGAAAATGATGGATGTTTGGTTTTGCTTCACTCGTGTAATGTGATGACAGTCATAGACACAATCTGCAACGTTGAGCTGATGAGTTAAGGGCCCCACGTTTCAAATCATTCTGATATTCGGCTTTATACTGTTCATCTGCGAGAACAGCTGCGAAAAGAGCATACATTAGCTTTAAAAACAAGCATGTTATCACCACAAGTTTTCAAAAAGTCTCTGGGAGGGATTGGTGGCTGAGTGGGCTAGTGCACACCAGCTCAAAGCACGTGGAGTGAAAGCTCGTGCTGCAGGATCCTGGGTTCAATCCCCACCCCTCCCCGTTCCGATTTGGATAAGCATTGTACCGGTGTGCGACCGTGCATCACTACTGCGTGATGCACACTAAAGACTCCAGGCTAGCGGTTGTACTGCACTGGCTAAATTGCTCATCTACAGCTGGGAGCCTCGTTGCTTGTTGAGGCAGACCAGGCCCTAGGCTGTATAAACATACACACACCCCAATTTGTTTCAAAAAGTCTCTGTACAAGAACCATTTGTAGATTTTGTAGACATTTCTTTATTTACATTTATTTATTTATTTAAGCACCCTAAGGGCACTGTCCGGCATTATTCACAGTGATATCCAGAGAGATAGCCCCCCCCTAAGGACAAGAGCACATTAGAGGAAAATAAGAAGTGGGCTAACCTTTCAAGTGCAAAATTAAGTTAAACTTAAGCCGTGAGGGAAATAGAAAATTATGCCGAAAATTGGGATGGGCTACCTTTTGGGGATGGGTCATCTCTTGGGATATTACAGTAGGGGGAGATGGTCAAATACATTTTATTTGACCACCTCTAGCTGCATATATTTAATTAGGACTTGTATATCTAATAAGAGCACTAGATGACTGAAAGTTAGAGAAAATAAATGCCTCAGCAAATCTCTTTGGGAGTCACAACTGGTCTTCAGGTTTGTGTTTTCCTCATCCTTGAATAAATGGTCTTATACCAAAATCTGTCTCTGATTAAAGGGACCATTACATGATTTTCCACCAAATCTGAGTCTGCTTTCCTCCTGAACTCAAAGGAGCTATGAGAGAGCATGTGGTCATGACGTCCAATTCTTGCAGGACTAGGATATGTTAGAGCATTAGTAGCAGAACTTCAACTTTGACGGTATTGGTGGACGCAATGCTTTTTAGCTTCTATCGCGCTCTTTACACAGAACCCTTGACAGTGCAGGTCACTGATGGAGTACTGTAGTTTCACCATCGACCTTGTCGTTCGCACTAATTAAATTTCATAGGTAATTTAGTTCTGCATCCTACATGTGGAGATATATGATGATGAATAGTCAGCATGTGAAAAATAAATGTGCCATAAAAATACAGCTAAACATATTAATGGTATTCCCAAGCTTTCATTCCACTACAATGTCAATTTAATTTAAATTTAAACTTTATTGACTGTGTCCACAAACATTTGGGGGCCTGCTTATATATGTTAACTAAAAATTTTTAAAAATAAACCCCTGATGCAGCCCAGCTACACCTAATCACTGTGATTCATCAACGTTTTCCCCACACCCAAGTTCAAAATACCCTTCCCGAAATCTCAAATAAAAATAATAAAAACATACATAGTGGAACCTGAGACTGAGGTATGCAAGGAAAACCTCAGTCTCAGGTTCCACTATGTATGATCTACACCAGCTTGCCTGCACTTTGACCATCTTTTTCGTTAATAAAAACATGATTGCGACTAAATGATGCGTGCAACTTGTCAGAATGTTGCACTCTCATATGAACTAAACGCAATTTTATTGTACAAACTTTACAGCCACGTTTATGCTGTCAATTAGCATTCACTAATTTTTAATTTATTTTTTAATACACGACACACGGTCATCTACCATTCTACCCTAGAAGGGTGTTTACCCCTCAACATAAGGCTGCTCTGCGGCGAAGCCACATACACGAAATCATGAATATTACTCCGTGGGCGCAACTTCTTTGTGGTGCACCAGTGTGTGGTGAGAAGCGCACTCAATGGAACTATTTAAACCGCTCAAACAGACAACAAATAATGATAAATAACCCGAAACTTCTGAGTACTGTGTCGTGATCGGTGAGAAGATATCAAATCACACGTTATTCAGAGCGATGCACAAAATTGTTGAAACTATGTGCAAGCTTACCGTAGCAATCTGGCAGTGTAGCAACGACTGAGTTATTACTTTTGGTTCTGATGAAACGAAATAAGCTATTGGCACAGCGTTGGCACAAATTACCCGTGTTTTGGTAAAATGTATCAAGATCAGAGTAAGCACTTAGGCGCAGTTTGGCGCAAATGGCGCAGCAATCACATCACTGGAGATACTTACAAAGTGTATCTGAAAAGGTCATGGCAGAGCCATTCTATGATCCGATTTCTGAGCTTTGTTGGCACACCCGATTTCTTGTCGAGTGAGCTTAGTCCAATGGCAATATCCGCTGGTACTTGTGGAAGCACATACTTGGCCGGATCAAGCTTCTCCAGTTCCACTTGTGCCGAGAACATGGGTGACAACTTAGGGCTGCAGATTTAAGGTTCAAGTAAAGTTAGGCATCAAATATAATTCCTGTTTAATCTATTACTATGTATTGGCACATAGCTTGTGCAACTCTCACAGTAAATGAAACAGCCTTACTTCTCCCCTCTGTTAGCGTCAGTGCATGGTAGACCTGGTGGATGGGCTTCATTGGAGTTGGTTTC
>JAZHYW010031493.1:0-13451 GCA_037355805.1 Ixodes ricinus
GCCACCGTAATTCGGATGATATTTCACTTTTTCTGGCGCTTTGAGCGTCGAAAAAAGTGAAATCGTCTTAGCACTGGCCGGCGGCGGCGGCGCTGCTATCTTGATAATCCCGTGAGTGTTCTGCGACACCGGAGCACTGCAGAGACGCTGATCAGATCGCTTCTAAAGTTTGCGTTGCTATCAGTGAGTCCTTTGGTCAAGCTGTGAAGTTGTGGCAGTTCTAGGCGCCGAATTTTTTGTAATATCCCTTTAAAGCCCCACCCGTTTTTCTACTGATATTCGAGACAGGTTGCTTTGTAAAAGGTGAAAGAGGGCCCGTGCACTGCTTCCGCAGGGCCCTGCTGGTATTTATCGAAAATATTTGTTTTTCAAAACAAATAAGTTGAAATAACACAATTACAAACTGTAATGTACCAAGCAAGCGTCCTCCCTAAATTGGAGATAATCATGGAGAGCTGGGGGATGGGGTGGGTACGATAGCGAAGGTGCACATGGTCGGCTAGTCTCTTTGTATGACCTCGGAATTACAAATAGCTGCCGTTCGCAGAGCTAGTTGATTGCACGAAAACATGAAAACAAAGCAATTTAGCTTCGAGGGAAGAACTCTGTGAAGCGTGGTTTGTTATTTCGTTCCAAGAATACAAGTCAAGACGTAGACATGCTCGCGGCAGCTCTTATACTGATAGCAGCCGCGCTATGGATATGAAAGGGTGACGATAAGCTTAACAGACACACTGCACTCGACTCGGACACAATGACACAACAATCCTTCCCCTCTAAAAAGTTCGTGGTGTCTCGTAGCGCTCCGGAGGTCGGCTTGGTAGTGTGGTGCGCCGAAGCAGGAGTGGAGAAGCCGGTGGAGCTTCTGGTCTGGAGACCCCGTTGTCCGATGGTGGGGCGCTGGGATCAACAGTCACATTACTAGGGAGACTGGAGGCTGGGTCAGATAGCCGTGGTGTCGCGGCTCCGTTCCCTGCTTGTGCCAGGTCATCGTCGTCCGGTGATGCATCGTCAGCTGTAGCCGTGTCGGTCTCGACGCCCGAAAACGGCTCAGTCGTTAGGTGTCCCCAGATCAGCTTGACATGATCTCGGCCGCACGTCGTCAGCGTAACTCATTCTCATCCCGTCATTTTATGTACATAAGAAAGCCGTCTGTTAGAAACGATTGCTTCAAGTATAGTTTCTTTCCTAGAGCGATTACGGAGTGGAATGCTCTGCCAAGTGACACTGTCACCCTAACATCAGCTAATGAGTTTGTTAAAAACGTCGAGAGCTTAGCACTTTGTCACACGTCGTAAGTGTTGATTAATCACGATGGTTCTCTTGTGTTCTACTCTCACCCTCAGAGTCCATTGCTATCATTTTTTTCACTTGTTGTGTTGGTGTTAATCCGTATAAGTACTTGAGCACTTTGAATGCTGTGCCATTGCCTTTCTAGTCAGGAAGTCATATAATAGCAGCATCTTTTTTTCCTCGTGCTTTTTGTCGCAGCATGTATTAGTATTCCCTGCCACCATTCTTTTTTTTTCTTTTTTTTTTATTTCTTTATTGTGTATTGTTGTGTGCATGCATGTAATTTACTGCATTGTATTACCCACTCCTGTAAAAGCCCTGTCTAGGGCTGACAGTATCAATAAATAAATAAAAATGAATGTGCCGCTTTTCCTCCCCGACACGAACCAGTTAAGTAGCTGGGCTCACGCGCTTGCTTACTGTGCCGGTCAGCCATTTGATATCTCGGCCCGTAGGCCCTTTACCATAACTTGGTCACCTTCAGAGAACTCCCTCCAGGCCCCTTGGTGCTGGTCCGCCGACTCTTTGGTTCGCTCGAGTTTATTTTCATTCGTTTTTCGATGTCGGGGTGCAGAAGACTCAGTCTTGTTCTGTGCCTCCATGACAGCAACAGCTGGGCAGGAGTTTCATCAGTTGTCCCGGTGGGGGTGTTCCTGTAACTAAACAGGAATTGGTCTATGCGATGCTGCAGCGACTTCGCATGGCTGCTTCTCTGCACGTCCATCACTTGCTCGAACAAAGACTTTTTTACGGTTTGTACACAGAGTTTCGAGCTTCCGTTGGAGGCGGGATGGTAGGGCGGAGACTTGCTGTGTAGGACGCCATTCCTACTCAAAAACAGTTCAAACTCCGTTGATGTGAATCAGGGTCTGTTATCGGTTACTACCCCTTCCGGTAGCCCGTATGCCGCAAACACGCTGCGCAGTTTTTCCACAGTCTTCTCCCTGCTTGTGCTGTTCATCACAAACACTTTAATCCTTTTAGAATGGGCGTCCACAAGCACAAGAAACCATTGTTCATCGCGATATGCATAGTCTAGATGCCTTAGGCGCAGCATTTTGTGACAGCTGACACGTGGCACACTCTTTCACTGTTTGCTCTACATCTTCCGTTAGGCGAGGACACCAGACGTGACCCCTGGACAACATTTTCATTCACGTCATCCCCGGATGACCTTCGTGCAACATTGTCAAGACTTTTCCTCTCAGTGACAATGAAACCACTACGCGATTACACCAAGTCACGCACTCGTGATCAACTGACAGTTCCTTGCGTCTAGCAAAATAAGGCGCTAGCAAATCCTCTGTAACTTTCGAAGGCCAGCCGTTTTGTGTGTAGAACAGCACTTTCGACAACAACTGCTCCCTTCGCGTTTTCCGTCTTATCCCTATTACGGATAGCGGAGCGTCGTCCAGCGCCGAAAAAAAACTGCACGCAATCTCCTCCTAATCTTTGTTTGGCAGCGGTAGCCGCGAAAGCTCGTCGGCATTTGCGATATCACTGGATTTGCGATACACCCAAGTGTAGTCAAAAGCGGCAAGCATTAAAGCCCAGCGCTGCACACGTGCTGCTGACATTGCAGGAATCGGCTTACCATATGACACCTCAAATAAAATGAAGTCTGTTCAACCCGCAAAAAAAGGTTGTTTTTATGGACTATTAAGCGGGGACCCATGAGTAATGGAAATGGGCATTGCGCTGGAGCTTCTATAGCAACTTGCTTGAAAGCTGCGACGTAAAGCCATGCCTCCACATCGCAGCATCCGCGCAAGTTGCTGTGAAAACTGCCGTGCGGCACCCGTTTTTGTCGCTCATGTGTCCTCTGGTACAGAGACGTATATAGCGAGAGTACAACCATTCATTGAGATGTATGCCAGGCAAATGAGGAAGCACCATTGACCGAAGGTGGGCTGGGCGAGTTCCAGAGCGTTTTCACAAATGCATTGTGGTCAACCAAAAGCTGCGCATAATAGCCTGGCGGTGGTTGCGAGAAACAAAATGAATAAGTGCGTCAAAGTAACTCTCGGTGACAGGAAATATGGTGCACATGATGTTTCGATCGCGGTCATGCAACATTACGTTGAAACATACATAAAGATATAGAAGATATAGAAAGCATGCGCGACCAACAGAACGATTTACATAATCCATACGCCATTCGCCGAGTGCCGGGAATCTGCCGTGGAAACGGTCAGACTTCGTTTGAGCAAAACACATAGAAAGTGGCACATTCGTTTCTTACATCTTCTTGCATAACCATAATCTAAACATTGGGTGCACCATATCCATGAAAAGTTACTACATTTAACACTTACGCACGTATTAAAACTGTTCCTCGCAACCATAGTTTGGAGATTCTTTTAGGCTTTTGGTTGGCCAAGAGAGCTTGTCAAGCCATCTATCTGTGTCTAGTGCACCCCCTGGCTCTGCACGCTCATTTCATTGACCAAGCTATCTTTATACCGTTTTATCGTGGGTAGCGCCATTTTGAGAGCGAAAGAAAAAGGGAAAGGGCTACCGGCACTTTTCCCCTTGTGGAGCGTTAGAAAGAGTGAGCCCCGGATGAGAGGCTTTGCCTGTGTTGGGTGCCTACATTTCTTCTCTATTTTACAACAGCCAAACTTAATTAGAGCCACGTGCCTCGATGGCGACAGTCCCCCGGTCATCGGGGACACCATTGCTCGGGAATAGGGTGCACGAATAACGAGAGAAAGTGCTCAATACTCTCTGAGGACCTATGTACTTGCACGGAATCCGGCGGGGCGAGTGCTGCTGTTTCCACATGACCCCGATTTACGGCAGCAGTGGGTTGCATCCGTAAACCGAAAAGACTTTTTCCCAATGCCATCCTCTTGACTGTGCTCAGAACATTTTGTGAATGTCGCGCGCACCGAACTTAAAGCTGTACCATCGATGAACATGGGGTACGCTCGCAAGGTGGGTTCAAGTATTCTCCTGATAATTGCTGTTTCAGCTTGTAACTTTTTGTAACTGAGTTTATGTTAATATCGATATTTTGAAGAGGTGACAATGAGTCGATTTTATTACCTACAGCGCTTTGTTGAATGCTGATTACCGCCGCCGGGTGTGGCTGGAAATTGTCGAATAGTTAGCTCTATTGCTTTTGCCTGAATCGCGATCTCCTGCACGATACCAGAAAGCCATGAACCTATTTTGACCGTCACAACGCCACTAGCTTCTTATTTTCAAATTAGTACATATTATAGCCGGAAAGAAACCTTCAATTTCTGTTGCTGAAATTTGAAACATGCTCATGCATCAATTTCCAATCGTTGAATTATCGATCGACTCGCTCCGGCAATAGGCCCATCCCGATTTCGCTGTTTTGGGTTCTTGACAAAAGATACACTCATTGGCACGGCATCCTCAAGTAAAACGTTTATAAACACCTACGCCAGAGCATGTTTCTACATTTATAAACATCGAAGCATGAGCACGTTTCAACTTTCAGCAACAGAAACTGAAGGTTTCTTTCCAGCTACAATATGTACTAATTTTGAAAATAAGAAGAACCTAGTCGCGTTGTGACGGTCAGCAAAGTTTCACGGCTCCCTGGTATCGCGCAGGAGATCGCGATTCAGGCAAAAGCAATATAACAAACTTTTCAACAATTCCCAGCCACACCCGGCGGCGGTAATCAGCTTTCAACTGAGTGCTGTAGATAATAAAATCGACTTGTTGTCGCCTCTACAAAATATCGATATTAACATAAACTCAGTTACAAAAAGTTACAAGCTGAAATAGCAATTATCAGGAGAAAACTTGCACGCACCTAGCGAGCGTACCCCATGTTCATGGACGGTACAGCGTTAAGCGCGGTGCACGCTCCATTCACAAAAAGTTCCGAGCACAGTCGAGAGGATGCCGTTGGAGACAAGTCTTTTCGGTTTAGGGACGGAAGCCACTGCCACCGGAAATCGGGGGAATGTGGAAAGAGATGGGGCTTAAAGACATTGCAGCTGCACTCGCCTTGCCGGATTCCATGCAAGCTACATAGGTCCTCAGCTGTATTCGACGCTTTCTGTCATCATTCGTGCAGCCTATAACCGAGCAATGATGTCCAATTGACCGGGAGACTGTTGCCACCCAAGCCCGTGGCTCTAATTAAGTTTAAAAGATTAAAACAGAGAAGAAAGAGCAAATTAAGTGCGGGCAGTGCCTACACCAAACACCGACGAAGCCTCTCATCCGGCATTTTCACTCTTTCAAACGCTCCAGCAAGGGGGAAAGCGCCAGTAGCCTTTTCTCTCTTTCCTCTTGCCCTCTTTCAGTAAAACAGTCTATATTCAGCTCTGCCCTATGTTAGCCCCGTTGAGTGTGCTTCTTACCGAGCACCGGTGCACTGTGGAAAAGCAGCACCACTGGAAGCAAGCTTCACCGGTGTTGCTTCACCGCAGTGCTTCGGTGCTCAGAAAATTGTGCGCTTAACGGTGCCGCGAGAACAAAAAGTATGAATTGCACGAAAGCACCGTTCGAGCTAAGCGGCTTATGAATACATTGAAAACATAGCGGGACAACCCAAGTTATAAAATTTGTTTGACTTGACCAGAAGTATTAAACATCCCAGTTTGAATTATTGCGTACCTACAGTATAAACTAAAGGAGATCCGGCTCAATTTAATGCGCTTAATATCACTGAATAGTTGTGCAATTTTAATTTGCTCGTTTTATTTCTCAAACACTTGTTGTATTGTGTATTCAAATGAATCCAAATATTCAATTTTGCTTCAATTTATGGGAGGTTTGTTTTATAGGTCATGTACAGTAGAAAGGTGGGGAGCTGGGATAGTTGGTAAGCACGTAGCTTGCCGACTTTAACCATGTATGTAATATACCATTTCTTGTGATTGGGTATTGATTTCGAGTCCTCTGCTGCTGTTTATTTCTAGCTGCCCTTACATGCACCATGAATATACTGAAGAAGTCTTCAATTGAAGGACAACTATAAGCACAAGCATGGTGGGGCATCTAGATGGCCAGCGCAAGGACAACTATAATGTAAAACTTCTCCAAACTTAAAGCAAGGCATGCCTTCTTTTAATAAAGGTATTTCGTGCCGAAACTTCTTAATTGCTTTCTTTGTTCAGCTGTCACCTATAGGAACAGCTAATCTCAAACAACAAAATGCTGGCAATGAGTAGTACATGGTTGTGTGCTCTTTTTCTTCTGCAAAACATGAACTCTTGTATGTTTTGTCTAAGGATGAAAAATTATACAAGTGCATTTATTGAATGACGGAGCCATGAACTCTCCATACCAATCTGTACCCCAAAGCTTCATGTGACTTCGGCTTACTTGGACGTGGAAGCTGTTCACACTAAGTAATGAAGCACTATACCTTTATGCCTTCTTGATGGCCATAGTTACGAGCCATCTGCACCAGTCCTGCACCTCTGATACATTAAGTGACACCTCTGGCAGAGCTAGAGCTCTGCGAGGGGAGTCGGCGAGTTGTATCGGAGGTGCAGGTGGTACGAGATGGCTCGTAGCTTTGGCCTTCTATATGGCAGAAAGATATAGCCCTACGTTATTTAGTGCGAACAGCTTTCATATTTCCTACGGATAGCTGTCCGTAATGTGGGCTACAGACGTTCCGTCATTTTGCGAAATATATGTCTTGTGTTTACGGACGTTTCAGTTTCTAGATTACGGAAATCATGTCGGCAATATTGAGCCTGCAACTTTTCCCGTAAAATGAAAAACGGATAACTGTTACGTAAAGTGAGCAACGGACGTTCCGTCATTTTACGAAATTATATGCCTTGTTTTTGAAAACGGTCCATTGTTCTGGATTACGGAAAACATGTCGACAATATTGAACCGACAACTTTTGCCGTAAAATGGGGCAAACCTTTTTCACAGTGTATGTCTAGCCTTGCGAGCCACCCAGATTACTAATACTGCCGCTAATAAAGACTATTATTGCTTGCCTTAGTGACGTTTCAATTTACCCCGGCCATATTCGTGACTTGTAAAACATAGTGGTTGCACAAGTAGTTTACATGGATGAGGAAGGAGGTTGAATGATTTGATTAAAATGCTCTGATCTGGTATAGAATGTGTAGTGGTACGAAGGTTGCAGTGGAAACTCGCACATCGGGCAGGCGCTCTCACTTGTACTGTGGAGACACTTTCGAATCAAGAATATCATGCTTTGAATGTGATGGCTCCCTACTTACTACAACTTTTAAATACCTGAGGTTATTCTGGTCAAGTTGAGGGAGTCTCTTAAAATGTTTTTTGAACCATGGTCGAGACCCAATGCTGGATACAATTTTAGTATAACGGCTTGTCCACACTGTTGCAACCGACTAGGACTTAGTTCAACAAAACCAGCCTTTAAGTCTATTGTGATGGCTTGTGACCGCGCCGCGGAGCAGTAATGGCAGTCGTAAGCGGCTTCAAACCCTGGTTTGTTCAACTCGGTGGTCGTCGGTTGCAACAGTGTGAACCAGCTTTACGCCTCTTAGGTGCATGCACAAACGAGTAGCTTGAGAATAAACTTTTGCATTGAACAACCCCAAAGTATTTCGATCACATCCCCGGTATTGATTCTTGATCTGTATCACAGCACTACAGAACACGTCAAGAGGCTTGTTGATTGCTGCGCATGTGCCTATCATGCGAACTGTGCAATTTCTAGGTTGTGTTGAATTTGTTATTATGTTCCCGGGAATTTTTAGAGGGCACCAGTAGATATTTAAGCACACTGTTCTTAATACAATTACTTCATAAAGAAGGTCATTTTCCTTATTCGGCTGAGGTTAAGGGTAGTGTTATCATGGTCTTTGCACTGTCGATGACAAGAGAAGTGTTATGTTGGCACTTGCACGTTTGTTGATCTGTGAAGCAAGTTCTGTTGTTTTTTTTGGTTCCAGAATGTCATTCGGAGTCTTATTCATGGTGTTGTAGGAAGTCTGTATGATGACGAAACAACTGCAGGCGACTAGAAGCTGCCGATGAGCTGCCACTCCGGATAGCAGCCATCAACTCAGGAAAGGCCTGCTGGTCTATCAACCTCACCCGTTTTTCTACTGCTATTCGAGACAGGACGCTTTGTAAAAGGTGAAACAGGGCCCCTGCACTGCTTCCGCAGGGCCCTGCTGCTAATTATCGAACATTTTGCTTTTCTAAACAAATAACACCATTACAAACTGTAATATACCAAGCAAGCGTCCACCCTAAATTGGAGATAATCATAGCGAGCTGGGGGATGGGGTGGGCTAAAATAGCGAAATTATACATGGTCGGCTAGTCCCATGGTATGACCACGGAATTGCGAATAGCTGCCGTTCGCAGGGCTAGTTGATTGCACGAACACGTAAAAACAAAGCGTCTGGTCTTTTTTTTTACCACAAAGAAGCATTCTAAAGATGGTTGACTACGCATTAGCTTGTTTTCGTTACTAAAGGATCAAATTCATTCTTCTGAGTCATAACAATTTAGGAACCTCTCTTTTCTTGGGCACAACCTTTTGTGACTCTGAAGAGAGAGCTAGGGATGGGGGATGCCGGCAGTGCTAATGGCTCTGTGTTAACGCACCAAGTCGTTCCAGATTTGTATTCCGATTATCTGGAACACTTCGAGATCCAATATAGGTGTTGAAGAGAAAAAGCGGTTTTTAACGAGGTTTATGTGCAAGAAAAATAGGGCACATTCACCTAATTTACCAACTTCCGTGTAATGTGGGCGATACTTGAGTATTTAGAAAACCTCCTGGTACCGATAAGCGAAAGAGACAAGATGAGAGATTTGTTCCCGAATAAAGAGGTAACCTCGCCGACAATACCAACAAAGTTCCGAAAAACGAAAAAGAAAAAAAAACTGTGAATGTCTGTTGCTTTTTTGCGAAGATCGTGTTTTGTTTGTTTTAATAGTGAAAGCTTCGTTCGGGTTATTCGTTTGTTTTAACGATTTTCTAAAACTGGCGGTGAGGTTACTATTCGGGTTTTATCGGTACATACGAAACAAAATATATGTTGCCTATTTATCTTCGCAAGAGCTATGCAGGATCCCTGTCTATTGAAGTAATTTATTCATTTCCAGGTACATATAGTACCCGCTGTGCTGGTTGGAATGTATCTTGTGAAGGAGTTTACACTCGGGAAGGGTGTAACGCTAGCTGCTTCTTCGAAGCTGTCTCATTGTTCACGCGCTATCTAATTAATGTGTGTTGCCTTTGGTATTGACATTATTCTGGAACACTCGATAGAGTAAACGACCGGAACTAGTGCTAAGGAGGTTTACAAAATTTGTGTGGTTATAACGTTTGTTGACTCTTCCAAGTGATTTACAGGATCGATCTGAGTTGTAATGTAACCGAAAAAGTAGACTAATTCCTCCGAGAGACGGGCACGTTCATGGCGCTCAGAATTAATTAATTTGAAGAATCGGCGAGTCAGCTCGCGATCTTGCACTTATCGGCGTGGGCTGGCTCACCGACACAACAAACGAGTTAGTTTTGAAGGTTTTTAACGTGCTCTTCAGACAGGGGTGTTAGGAGTGAGATCAGTTGATGTGTCGCTAGATGATGCACAGAATAATTTGGCTCAATGAAGGAGACAGTAATGAATCTTGTCTAGGAAGATGATCTTAGTCGAGCGGCAGGGCATTAGGATCATCTGGCGGGCTAGTCGATTGTACATATTTATATATGTACAGCGGGCGGCACTGCTTTGAACATACCCTTATTGATTAAATATGTGCTTCTGATTGGGGTTCCAAAAAGATGAAGCTATTTGAAGTTATCGGACGGACATACGTTTTGTAAGCTAGTTGGCGTAAATATGCTTAGGCAGCTCTTAAGTTTCGTGTCACCTAACCGTTTCAGCTACGTGATGATTCAGCGCTGATAGTAATATTATGAGTAAACCAGGATGGTTTGGAGGTAGATGTAGGCCGAGGTATTTGCAGGAGGATGCTGTGGCGAGATGAACCTTAACAAACAAATACAAAAAAGGATAAGACTGAATGTTTTCCTGTGAATGAAACCAGATGACGCTAAGAACATTTTAGACGCGTTAGCCATTTGGTACAGTCGAGAAATACTCTAAAATTGCCACTTTGTAGAATATCATTGTCGTTTGACACGGTCATCTCCTCTATAACACGAAACCTTCAGCAAAAAGTCGCATGGTAGATGATATAGTTGTCGGGATATTGTTAGTGCAAATAAAAAAAGCGGGGAAAAAGATCTGCACCCCTTGGGACTCCGGCGGTTTAATTGGTAGTGGAAGATTGAAAGTCATTATACATGTTAATTTGCTATCCAAGCATTAGAAAATTACGGATCCAAGAAAAAAGTAATTATCTAAGCGCGGAAAGTTTAGATATCAGGCGACAATAGGGAACGCGTGAAAACGCTTTGGAGGAGCCTAAGTACAAAACGTCAGTTTGCGAAAAGTCGTGCATATTGTCATAAATATTAAGGGTGATGTCTATCAGCCGCTCTACAGAAGGGGCCAGGGTCATTAAATTACTTTTAAAAATATGACCGCTCTTTGTGTTACTACCAAATGTTTTATTGTGCTTATCCTACACGACAGTTTAATGACATGCCCAAAATGGAGAACGCATCGAAATTTATGTGAAAAGTTTTAACACATCATACTCGTACGGACGCGTCAGGCAAATGAAGTGGCAGTACATTGTACGCTCCCACCTGGACCTAGTAAACACTCCTTTAGTGTGGATCGAATTTTAGTCACGCGCTCATTCTTCTCTGAAGCAAGCCTGACGCCCGAAGTCCTTCGACGGTGTTTAAATTAAAGGAACACAGACACCTAGGCCGTGTCTCATACGTATGTAAAACTTCCTAAGATATATAGCTCCAGACACTTTAAGAATTATGGTACCGTCATTCGCAATTGATATTCTTTGAACGTACATTAAACACGCCAGATGCATAAAATGCCTCTAAACTGTAACCACCAAAGCAACCCCTCAAACGCTCCACCCATAGTTTCCAGACAAGCTCCACCTTGGTAAGACCAATGTTGCTACGCCGATAGTTTACGCTTCAACTTAAGTAATTCTCCGCCAAATCAATACATGCAATACACATCGCACGAGAGAAACTGTTGATGTACTTGGGAAACCAGATCGAAATACGATAGCGTTTGTTCCTCCCCTTCGCTACCTCGGTTTCAGTGGTTTCCTCACACTGTATCTCTAGGACAAGAAATCTTACGATTGGGGAAATTATGCGTATGTTTTGTGTTTTCGGTGTTTACTTTTGAACTAAATCAGGTAGCCTTTATATGGGTTTATTTCCATACCGGGTCTTCAGGCCACTTAGGTGTCTAAAATTGGTGTTGAAGAGAAAGTGCGGCGTTTTGTCGGGGTTATCTAGAACAAAAAGGCAGCTGCATCGGATGTTTCAACTTCCATGCAACGTGGGCGAAGCATGACTACTAAGAAAACGTCATGGTTCCGATAAGAGAAAGAGACGAGAGTTTTGTTCCCGAAGAAAGAGGCAGCTTGGCCGATAACAATGTTCGGTCCAGAAAAAGAAAAACGAGATGAAGAAACAAGACGTTTTTAGATAAGATCGAACAACCATGTCCGCTGTCCATTTTTAATTTTGACGAAAAAATATTTTGCTGGTGTCATGGCCAAAAAAATTAAACAGACTATTCTTTTCAAAAAACTTGTCTTTGAAAAAAAAACTTTAAGCACTATTTCAGTTAATGGCGTGTTTTGCGTATCGTACGATGTTAACATTTCGGGCGGCTTCCCCAAAAAACTGTTCTGGCAACGGGTCTAGAAATTGTCACTAACAAATTAGGCACAGGAAGGATTGACAAAATTATTAATCACCAAGTATTAGGGTCGTTATTTCGAGAAGAAAATCGCAAACACGGCACTTTGCGCAATTACGCTATGAATTAACGAGTTTTCTTCCTCCGTATCAATAAAAGGTAATGTCTTAAAAGTTTGCCAGTGTATTTTCCTGTATATAGTTCATCTGGGCGAGAAATATCGTTGTCTTGGTTAGCGGGAGAAATTTACAAGAATTGCTCACACAGGGGCATTTAACTAAAAATGCATTATTTTGAAAGTCATTTAAAAAAAAGGCTCATCTTTACTTTTCTTTAAACTCTCCAAAATTAACATACTATAATATGTACTAACAGAATCTGCGAAAACATAATGCAATATTTGTGTGGCTTTTCAAGTTATAAAGCGAGAAATATGGCCAAATTGACGCTAACGCAGTTGCCATAAATGGGGCGTGCACATACACATTTTTCGCAATTACATTATTATTAAAAAGCGTAAAAATGCTACGAGGCGGTCAGGAAAAGACGAAGTGACAGCACTTAGGTGGACGGTAGATTTGAAGGGGAAATCCCTAATGCATTTTCGTACAACCGACCCAAAAATGCCGATGGGCCGGAGCGATCGTGGTGCGCCACCCTGTAACATGCTTCGCGGTACATGTTTCAACGGCCAGCGTTTAGCGTCTCCGTCTACGCCACGTAAAGGAAGCAACAGGAGTGGCTTTGAAAATGTATCAGCCTACAACCTTGTCGGTAACATGATATAGGAGGTAGGGCGCGGCAGAACCTGAACCTGCGCCGCCTGTGAGCGCCAATAGATCCGCCACCGTGGAGGGCCACATAACGCGTAGAAAATAAAGATACTTACAAAAAAAGAGTTCCGATTGAGTGAGATTGCCTGTATTGGGCGTTTTCAGATAGGATCGAACGACCATGTCCGGTCGACATTTTTTTTTAATTTTTACCAAAATATATATTTTACTTGTTGTGCAAGAGCAAAACATATTCGAACTTTTTTGCTGGAAAATAAAATTTCTCTTGAGGAACAAAAATAACAAAGTCGCTGTCGTCATACGCGCACGTTTTTGCGACTTGCGTGAAACCGTCCTTCTGGATATTTATAAAAGAAGAAACTGTTGTCGCCTTAGGTTGTAATATTTTTTTTTGTGCAGAGACTACAAAAAATTAAAAGGAGGTAAACATGCATTTTCGATTACGAATCAATTCACAGCTTTGTGGATCCGGATATTAAAAGACTGGAAATTGAAATTTGATAACAAGATTTGGACGCGTTTGCTCTATATTCGCCTAAATTGTTATCTAAATTAAGAACGAGAACCATTCTAAAAAAATACA
>JAZHYW010031498.1:0-27568 GCA_037355805.1 Ixodes ricinus
GTACTATCACGATCAATATGAGTGCGAACACCGCTCTGTGTGGCCCGCGGTACTATCAGTGCCCTCTGGCGATTCCTCTTTAAACTGCAAGTTCACCTTGCGGTCGAGACATATCGTCTCTAATCGTCTCTAGCGATCGCCGCACCACTTTGCACTTCCGGGCCGTCTGCTAGAAACAAACGGTCGGCAAAACCGCGGAACTGTTCACCAATGACGAAGCAGATTTTTCGTTAGCAACGTGTGCCAGCAGATATACATTGTATAAATATTTTTAGGGTGATCTTTTTGATTAGGAACTTTTAGTGGATTATTCCGATGATTCTGATAAAAATACACGATACTTGCGGGTTTTCATTTCGCATGTTTTAAAAGCATTCTTGGGTTCTTTTTCCTCTTTCTCCTTTTCATTAAACGTCAGTTGTTAGTCAGCGCTCTATCCTGTCTCCCTTGTCTATCCTTCCTTGTCGTTTTGTGCTGTTAATTCAACATATTATGCATGCTTAAAGGTGTCGGCGAAGTATCGGGTATTGTTATCAGAGTCACGGGAATAATCTACTAAAACTTCCTAATCAAAAAATGACCCTAAAAATATTTATACAAGGTATTTCTGCTGGCGTACATTGCTAGCGAAAAATGTGCTTCGTCATTGGTGAACAGTTCCGCAGTTTCGCCGACCGTTTCTTGTTAGCAGACGACCCGGAAATGTAGAGTGGAGTGGCGATCACTAGAGACGATATGTCTCGAGCGCAAGGTGCATTTATAGTTCAAAGAGCAATCGCTAGAGGGCACTGATAGTACCGCGGGCCCTGCGGAGCGGTGTTCGCACTCATATTGATTGTGATAGTATACGCGTAGGCTTCTGGAATAATCGGCGTAGAAGGTTCGACGCGTAGAACTTTCTGACCTCGAACAAGCAACACGGTTCTCGAATTTACCAGAACATTACATTAGATGTCAACGAAAAAAGGCGTCCTCGCGGCCAGGAATCGAACCCTGGCTTTACGCGTGGGAGGCAGGCGCTATAACCGTTAGGCCACGCGCGGCTGCCTACTTGGTAAGCTGCGCGCGCGGCAATATCTTCACTTTTGCCTACTTTTTTTTTTTTACTGGTTCGCGTTTCTTTTAAAATTTTGTGGGATGCCGTTTCCCCATGACTTTGCTACCGGTAGGGTTACGTGTTTTCGAATAAATCCGAAGAACTCCGAAGAACATCCGCTGGTAAAATTTTCGTCACTTCGGATTTATCTGAAAAACTCCGAATATTGATGTTCCAGAAGAAAAAAAAATAAAGATAAAAAATGACTGCATTTTGAGTTTGGTCAGCGAACAGGGTCACTGGTCCTGAGAAAATGCTACCACATGTTTCTTTCAAACCTGTTAACATTCATAAAAAGGGGACTTACCGCTTGCCTCGTCGGGTTCACTCAGAACAACAGATTATTTTACTTTTGAGTTATGACAAATGCCACACTGTTCCCTTTTCTAGTATGGGCCATGCTATTTTTGCTTTAGAGGAAGGACAAGTTGTGCTTTTGTAATATTGAAAGCTATGATCCATAGAGTCTTCATAAAAGGGGAAGATGGGGTGGCCAGTTGAAGCACCGTTTACGACTCCAGCCCGCGAAGCAGCGGGATAGGTTGATAGATAGGATGGGATAAATGCGAACTTCCCAGCGACCTCCCCTACGATTTTATTGATTTTAATATATCGATATTTATTGAAGCAACACTTGTTTGAAACTTCTGTCGTGGGACAAATTAGTATTGCAAACGGCAATGGCGTCAACGAAAAATCCAGCTGAAGAAATATGAATTTGATACAAGCGCTCTCTCTTTAATCTAGAATACGTTGGCACCCGGATATTATTTATCTTTATTTTTGAAAAATAGGAAAGACAACAAAACTAAACTTAAAATTGAAAAGAATGCGAAATATAAAATATAAACTTCAAAAAACACCTTCGAATTTGACGGAAAAAAAAATAAAACTCCGAAAACACGGAATCTTATACCTATCTGAAAGGTCTTTCACAGCTTTGGCCCTTTCGCCGCCGTGGAATTTTGTTCCATATTCACTCTTACTGTTTTCTGTTCATCGAGGACGTCTTGTTAGAAAGCACCACGTCTGTGCAAAGCCCGGCTGAAAGAAAGCACTGCCAGAACCAGCGTACCAGCTGAGCGGCACTTGAATCGCGTAAATGTGCGCGGTCGCGCGCGTGTCAGCTTTCCCGGTACGAAAAGACGAGCTCGGTATCGCGTGCTTATATTTAAAGTTTAAAATAATAAAAATATTACTTATAATAATATTGTTTGTATTGGCTCAGGGGAGGCACACAACAGCAGAAAGACAACACGTCCGTACCATGCGTGCCCGCGGTGCCGCGTCTAGTGATGGTGAATATGCGACGAGATAATGTACAAGATCAGGACGCCGTGTTCTTCCGATCGTCGCGAAAACCGTTGCCGGAGTTTTGCAACTTAGAGTATGGGGTTGAGGCGAGTCAGCCAGCGAGTCGAGGTGACCTTGCGGACTGTTCTACGAAGGTTTCAGGTGGTAAAGACCTTGTGAGACACTGCAAGACGCTCTGGCAGAAATACTTTCGGAAGGTTAAGACGGGCGTAGGTCTAGACGTCTAGGTGGTATTGGACCAACACAGAGGGTCCCACTCGTATGCAAGTGTGTGTGAACCAGTCCCGAGAGATTGTAGCGTAAAGTTGCGTCGTACCCGCGAAAGGTCATGGCGTCGCGCGTGCTCGGCGGGCATCAAACAGTCGGAAGCGTTTCTTCGGCGAGCGAATTCGGTCGGCGGCAAGTACGTCTTTCCCGAGTGTGAACGAGACATGAGACGTGATGGAGAAATCTAAAGCCTCACTTACCGATGAGTGCCATTCCTAGATCCAACTCCTTTCTCAATATCTCGAGCATCTGGGTGACACCATCTTCCCCCTGTGAAAAGATATTGAAGCACAGATTGTTCGCAGAGACATGTGCAGAAATGTGCTCACCCTAGGGTCCGTCGGGCTAGTATTAGCCACCACGAATATTTTATTTTAAATGTTGACAAACAAATTGAGTCAAAAAAATAATCTTTGAGATTTATATACGAAGAAAACTAAAGGAGAGGAGAAAATGAGAGCATGCAGTGATGTCATTGTGCCGAGCTCTGATTGACGGGATAATTAGGAAACGCAAAGGCTAGCTGCCTATATCTCTACCTGTTTTCTCTCCCATCAAAGCGAACCAGTATGTCGTCTGCTTCGCGGACAAGGCCTGGCGTTCAAACGCCAGAGCCTGCCCGACGAGTCAGTGTGTAGAGAAAGAGATAGCCTTTGCGTCTACACACTATCTTTTCAATAAAATATGTGCACTGTGACATCACCAAACACTATGATTCTCCTCTTCTCCTCCACCTCTTCTCGGCATATAAATCATTTTAAAGCGATCAGCTTTCTTTTGATCTTCAGGCCACTTTGAGGTATGTCTCTGGCCGTTCATTTTGCCCGCTAAATTTAACAGAAAAAATGAAGTCACATAACTCTATGTCACGGGACCTACACGCACATTCAGTTTCCCAGCTAAATTTAGCGAGAAATTAACGTCACGTGACGCGAAGTCCCGTGAGGTATACAAAAGTTCAGTTCCCCCGCTAGATTTAGCGAAAAAAATAACCTCGCAACACCAATCCCGTTTTGCCGTTAAATCTTAGCGGGGAAAATGACGTTACATGACTTTATGTCACGTGACCTATAGACAAATTCTGTTTCCCCGCCTAATTTAGCGACAAAAATAACGTCTCATGACGTCACATGTCCTATACCCGAATTCAGTTTCCCCACTAGATTTAGCGTGAAAGTCGACGTCATATGATTTCAACACCAATTCAGTTCATCCCTGAATTTATTGGGAAAAACATTACGTAACGTGATTTCATATCCTGTGACATAAACAGCATTAAGTTTCACCGTTAGCTTTAGCGGGAAACTGACGTCACATGGCTTGATGTTACGTGACCAACACACAAACTCAGTTTACCCGCTAAAGTTAGCGGGGAAAACGACACGCGATCTTACCCAATTTTGTAAACTATGTCTTCAGCTAATCGCTTAATTAGACTACAACATTCTCGTTTCTTGTATCTTTTTTCAATCTTTTTCATGACCACTAAACAGTTTTTGTTGCTTTGGTTAACCAGTACAAACAACTGCTGAGGGAGATACAGGAGCACACCAGTAACCGCGGGAGCGATTGGTAGTGAGGACCAGCAGTCTACAACAGTACCGGAAACTTTAGGTCCCAAAAACAGACAGTGCTTACTTTCGATCGCTCCGACTATCATCACTGACAGACTGAGGAGAGCATGAATGTCCTTCATTGGTCGCGCCTCCAGCGCGACCTTCCCGCCTTCCATATCGCTTCGGTGTCCCGTGAGCCTCGAGCATGCAGGCGTATCCAAAGCACGACCGAAGGCACCAAGCGCGTGCTGAAGGCTACGCATCGGCCAGAGACGTCCTGTCGTTCTCACACTGTCACGCGACTATAATAAGTCCAGAGTAGAGCCATAGACTCCTATATACTGACAAAGCCTGGCAGGTCGCCACGAGAAGCGGCCGCCAAAATGGAAAAGGTGGAGCGGCAGACACCGGATGGAGAGGAGAGCCTCGTGACTGGCGCCCCGCCGCGGCGAGACGCCAAAACACACCTCTCCCGAGCGAACAAGTGTGTTTCGGGTCCTCGACGCTGCAAAAGCTGTGCGCTGACGTCCAGGTTCCCCAAGAAATGGTCTCTTTGATGCTCTGTGCTACCAGATTTTCGCGCTGCGGCCGGGCACTCAATGGCGCTTTTGTCGAACTGCCAGGCTTTGTGAGTGTAGAGGAGGCTATGGTAGAGCATATCTTACATTATACGCCAGCCCCCAGAGTGCCGGGCGTCCCACGAAGACGGCTTTGGCTCCAAGGGCGAGAGCCTTGATGGCGTCGGTCCCGTGACGAATGCCTCCGTCCAGGTACACCTCGATCCAGCGTGGAACTGCTCTGATGATCTCCGGGAGGGCCTCGATCTGCGCGTTCACGCAAGCCGAGGTGGTAGACCTCAGAGAGGGTTTTGAAGGCCTCGGGTTCGGTGAGTTCGACAGGAGGAATCTCCACACGTAACGATTGCGGAAAAAGAAACGGTAAAAGCAGGCTGGGGCCATATGTTGCGCTTTTGAACTCCCACGGCGACGAGGAGAAGTAAGTGATGTCGAAAACGCAGAAAACGAAGATTGGATGTTGATTGGTGAGAGTCGCTGATGACGAATTTTCGTAAAAGAAAACAAAGCTCACATTTTTCTTTCTTTTCTTCTGCGGAAATTCGTCATCAGATACTCTCACCGACCAACATCCAATCTGCGTTTGCTGCGTTGTCGACGTCACTTCCTTCTCCCTAGTCGCCGTGGGAGTCCAAAAAGCGCAACCTAGGGCCCTAGGTCGACACCTAGAAGTGTGATGCCTTTCTTCGGCATACCCACCCATATGAAAGATGTTGTAGACAGATAGTTGCGTATAGAACCTGGGACGATTTTTAGGACGTCATCGTTTAGAGCAAGGTGCCTTCATGCACGCTTAGGGTGATGTCATCTGGCCATTTTATTTCTGACGCTTTTGTTTCTTTTTTGTTCCTGAACGCGAGCAAGCGCGTCTCCAGGCACGAGCTCTTGACATTGATAGTGCTACGGCGGCATTTTCTTACCGTCCATTTCATTTTTCTCGAAAACGCGTGCTGTCGGCATTGGGTACTACATAGAATGTCATCGCACTAAGCAAACCACGCACGAAGGTACCGTAGTTTAGAGCACCGTTTGCACGGCGGGGACACGCCTATGCGGCAGGTAGAATTAAAGCAATGAGCACGCGCGGGTGGCTTTGGTTCCAGAATAACGAGTTTTAACAATGTGTTTAAATTACCTTTTTTTACATTGGAGCTGTTAAGGGCTAGTTTCCCCAGTTTCTTCTCCGTGGACAAATAAATCTCGACACAACCCTCTGGACAGCTACCGCCATATATAAGCGACGGCGGCAAATAGTGCAGATCCGCTGCTTTTCCTTCTCTACCAGAATAGAAAGGCTGAAAGTATTTTTAAATGTGTGTAAAACTCGACCGTTCCAAGTGCGGTGAAGTGAAATAAAGGAGATAGCTCCATAGAGACCATCACAAAAACACGGATACACGAACACTCCTGACGGGAATTAAACTTGGCACGAAGCAGTGTTGGCGGTAAGGCGTTACAATTAACGGCGTTCCCGCTAACGCGTCACTTTTTGTTAACGTTGTAACGTACTCGTGAAGTTTTGAAAACAGCAACGGGTAACGTACTTACGTTACTTATCTCATGTAACGGATAACGTAGTTACATTACTCGTTGCATCTTTTTCCAAAGAAATGAAGAAAAAGCACACTTATTTTGTTCGTGTTTCTATACTTCGTTTTACCTTAAGTCCAAACACAGCCGACGCTACGGGTTGATGGGATCAATCAGAGAACGGTAAAAGGGCACCATCATGGTGTTTGTCATGTTTCTGTACGTATTCGATCATCACTGAACCAATCATAGACGAAGGGCCCAGTGACTTGCGCTTTATACTCTGCTTGATTTATGCCATTTGCTCCTAGCGTCTGCCGCGTCTGGACTGAAGCTGAACCAAATTATAGGCGCGTAGTCATTAATTATTGCACTCATTCCCTGTACCTTCATGATTTTGCCTGCATCTTTTTCTATGCAAAAAGTCCCAGTTTAGAAAAACCGCAAAGCCCACACCGTTTCTCGCAACGTCCAAAAACGCTGTCGCAAAAGAAAAAATGCTCTTACCTTTAATTTGTAAATAAAAAGTAACGCAAAAGTAACGTGCGTTATTTCTGATCGATAACGGTAACAGTAGCGCGTTTCTTTTAGTTTGAGGTAACGCGGGTCTGTAACGCGTTCCTTTATTTTGCAACTAACGAGTACCGTACTTCGTTACTTTTTTTGTTACGCCTACAACCAAAAAAAATATCCAGCCAGATAGTTTATCGACAGAGCAAAGCAGAGGAATTCTTTTATTGCGTGAGCTAAGCAGAGTAGGTGTGTGGGGACAAGTAATAGTTGGTTTAACAGTTGAACCAACGGACTACACTTGTTTGATCATGATGACAAAGTTCTGGGAACGAGGAATCTGTTGAGCTACCCACCATACGCATGAGGTGTGCAGTTGTTATAGCCCTTTACACACCAGCCGCGCTCCCATCACACGCAGACAAAATGCGCAACTCACATACTTCATGTGTATGGAAGCTTAACACCTTTTGTTCCAGTATTTGTCGCCATGTTCTATCTTAATCAAAGTAAGCGGGAACACGGGAGCGCGTGACACTGGGTACCATCGGAGCACTCTAACGACCCGGCGCTAAAACTGCAGCGCCTCCGATACCACGGGCTCCCATCTTCCCGCTAACTGTGACTAACACAGTACAAGCTATACAGTGAAATTGTTTTTCTTACTTCTAAGAAGTAAACGATCCTCCTAAATAACCGCCCTCACTAAACAAAATTGGTGTTAGTTTAATATCTGAGAGCCTAAAGGCACACTACTGCTTCGTCCCGATCATCCAGTTGTCCCCCTTATTTCGATGGGAGAAAATAATTCTCCGACGCAGCAAAGGTTGCAAATGAATAACCAAAGAAAATTATTTTTCCGCTGCGCTGATTCCAGAACTGGTTTTGAGGAACGTACTGTGGATGTCACTCCGTCCAGTTGCCGAGCACCGTGGTTGGAGACGAGGATGCCAGAAACACCGGCTTTGACGGCATTCCTCGCATCTTCGGCTGTGATAAATCAAATTAAAATCGTAAGCATTCATTGGGATGTTTAGACACATTCGCAAAGCAGCCACCTTTCAAGAGCTAGTCTGGCCACCGTGGGAATAGAATCCGCTTTGTTGGGGCACCAGGTCGTCAATCACGGACTACCGAGGCAAAGAATGCTGCCTCTCTGGTGTGATCCTCCCCCGTCCTTTTGCGTTCTTACTATTGCTCAACTTGCATTTTTTTGCTTGTCTAGAAATAAAAAATAAAAAAACAGACAACGCTGTAGTCGCCTTTGCAACTGCGTGATTAGACCAATCACCCGTGAGAAAATTACTTTTTTTTTACTCAATTAATTTATGTCCGTCTGGCTTTCACTCGTGTTGGGCAGGTAATATTTTCTTGTTAATCGATACACCTTTCCTATAAAATCCCACAAGGCATCTTGTACAGTGATGTCCCGTTAATATGGACACCTCCGTTCTCCCCAAAATCGTCAATAATGTGAGCTGTCCATAAAAACGAGACCAAAATGCATGTATTTTTCCAGTTTGTCCCCGAAAATGGTGTTCATATAGCGGGCTATCCATAATAAATGGGTTCCATATTAGCGAGACATGACTGTAAATGGCACATTGCACCACGCGACGCGAGAGAATGTGGGGCCGTTTGAATGTAAAAATACTCCCAAAAGCCGGGACACATCATAATTCAAAATAAGAGCACCGACTTGACTCAACAGAAAACAACAATTTCATTAGGATGTTTCGCCTCCCATGCGGCAGGCATCTTCAGTAGTTACAAAGCAAATGCAAAGGTTCAACCTCAAGTCAACGCTGTTTATCAGGAATGTCCGTATAATGTACGCCTAGGGCCGGCTTGAGCGCTTCATACTACATCCTGGAAGGGACACAATTCCTTTCTCTTATCCCTGCGAGCTCCAGAACACAAAGACGAAAGAGCAAACACGTCGAAAAGCCGATGTGTAGCTCGTTTTCCTATCGTCCTGATATTTTTGCAATTTGAAATCTCAAAACGCGAGACAAACATTAGCCGATCCTTCCTTCTATGTGGCCACCTTCACGTTCACTACCACGTGTCCCAAATAGCGGCCAGGCTCTTCAAATCGACCGCAAAATTCGGCTTCTTAACCTATCGCGTTTCGACTTTGTACAGCGTTACTACAGTGCTGCATTTTTCTATAAGATTCGCAAAGAGCAAACTTACCTGAGGAAAAAGTAAAGAAAGAAAAGGGCTTAACTCCTATGGAAATGTAGCGAAACCACCGGTCTTCAAACCATAGTGCGCCCTATGGTTTGAAGACCGGTGGCTTCGCTGATTTTTCATAAGCTTATTCCTTTTTTTACCTTTCCTCAGGTAAGTTCGCTCTTTGCGAACTTTATATAAAAATGCACCACCTGTGGCCAACGCTGTACAAAATCGAAACGCGATAGGTTAAGAGACCGATCTTTGCGCTGGATTTTTAAGGGCCTGGCCGCTATTTATGACACGCAGTATATCGGAGTGACCTAGTGGATCGAAATTATGGTTTACCGTAATTTCGATGTATTAGGTCACTCGAGAAACGCAGCACGCCCTATAGGACGTGCTGCGTTTTCCCGAAATGGTGTTTTTGAAACTCGCAGCCAACGAAACTAACGAACAAATGGGGATGAATGGCGTAGGCTGCCGGGAACGAGCTCCATTTTCGATCATACTGAAGTTTTTTTGTTAAAATCACTTATAACTTTTTAATTGGATAACGGCAAGCTCTGATCCTTCGGCATCTGGTCCAAACCCGTTGGCGCCACATTTGTGCGGATACGTACGTGCTTTTGCGATAAAACAAGAACAAAACACAATACATTTGTTTTTCGGGGACACAAAGACGCAAAAAAGAAAGAGTATCTTGTAAAAGTTATTGCCTCACCGGTTAGGACTCCCTTTGCGATAACTTTGAGGTTGGTGATGCTCTTGAGCCATTTGATGTCGTCCCACGTCAAGGAAGGATCGAAGAGTTTTTCGCCGTAGGCAGCCAGCCCTGACCCTGACGAGGGATCCAGGCCTCCGCCAACGCCTTCCAGGTTGGCCACACTGGATTCAGTCAGAAGAAACAGGCATTCTGGAGTTCGATTTTCTGCTTTTTTAGGTCGTTGATTGAACTCGAACATTTATTACTCACACAAATAGACAAGGCTAATCTATTCAAAGAGATCCTGAAGGAGAGGAGGCGATCAGAACATACGGAAACAGTAGAGCGCCGAGCTTTGTTTGGAAGGATTAGTGGGTCGATGCAAAGGCAAGCTGTCTTTGTCTTTACCACCGTGGAAGAAATACATTAGGTAATAACTCTGGCTGCTCTTCCCGCGGGGAGCGAGCGACCAGGTCGTGTTCGGAGCTAGCCTCGAACCAGGAGTGGTTAGTTCCGCGCCGCCGCGGAAGGCGCTGAGCTATGAGCATCGTTGGTATGAGGTCCCTCCTCGGCGGCCACGGTGTCCGCGGCGTAGCGTGCTCGCCTTTTGCGCGTGTGGTGGTGGTGGTGTGCGGCCAGTGGCTGGCCTCGTGTTTTGCTTTGGTGCTGTGTCAATCACAGGTGCCACCATCGTGCACGAAGGTGAGCCTTAACCCGAAGAAGAAGAAGGAAGAGAACAGAAATTTACGGACTCTGGCGAACTGGTGGCGGCGTGACGGCCGGCGGTGAGGAACAACAAGAAGCGGGGAGCGAGTGAATGCGGGACCACCGCTGGGAGCAACAACCGGAGCGGTCGGTTTGGGAGGGATCCCATACTTGGGCGCCATCTATCCCCGTGCGGGTGAAGCGCGCTCGGTGCATCGAACATAATGTTGCCACCGCGTCGGACAGAGAGTCATTAACTAAATGTGTTTTTTCCACCGTGGGTACAACAAGAAGCGGTGAGCGAGCGAATGCGGGACCACTGCTGGGAGAAACAACCGGAGCGGTCGGTTTGGGAGGTACCCGATACTTGGGCGCCATTTATCCCCGTCAAGTGAAGCGCTCTTTGCGCCGAACATGATGTGTCGCCGCGTCGGACAGAGAGTCATCACCTAAATGTTTCTTCCACCGTGGTCTTTACCCACTGACTCCTCCAATCAGGTTGAACGAGAGCGTCGCCTTACCCTCGCGCAGGGACTGGCTTTTGAACGCCGAATGCCAGTTCGCAGGGTGTGGTGTTCGAATGCCGACCGCCAATCGCGATAGTATTGACCTTGGGCGAAGAGCAGATAAAACTTTTTCGCTCGGATGGCAGGGAGACAGTTTGCTAGAGACACAGGCAGCTTGCCTTTGTGGCTATACCCGCTATCATTTTTATTCCGTGCTCGGTGCTCTGAAGCATAATAATTAGTATTATGTATTTATAGTATTATTAGCTAACGATATGCATTTAAGAGCCTTCCAGTATTCACATTGGCGGGTCTGTTAAACGATATTATTTGTTGTTCCCAGCGAGCTTTGTTAATATGGAAGCCGTTTTCGTTTTCGTTTTTAATATTGACGTATAGTGCACATGATCATATAAGTTACAACTTTGTGATGTATACAAATTATTGAATATGGTCTCGTTTCTATAACCTAAAAGGGCATTGTAGCTTGCCCTCATCTACACTGCCAAAATTTAACCTGCTGTCGGTGACTTGCTAAAGCGGTGATATTCAGTGGGTAAAGAAGTGCCTCCTCATAATGGCGGCCACCATGTCGCCCCGTCCCTTCTTACCGGCGCTGAAAACAGAAGCACACATGCCGGAACGCGTGACTTGCATGTTCTTTAAGTTACCTCGGGTCACTTCACAAATGTTAATGCTCAATACCTGCGTAAACAACTCATAAACAACTGCGTAAAGGGGGAGGCGAGAGGGTGGATAAGCTTGCAGACGACTAAGTTGTCCCCACTCTGCGAGGCACGCCAGCCCAGCAACATTGAGGCCCGTTACTCTTAACATTCTTTGCTGCCGATATTATTTCTGGGGCGTCAATATTTACGCAGAGGAATTCTAGCAGCTGCTTCTTTCGAACCATAAGCTTGAGACTTGCAGTACGCAAATAAAAGATTCGCAAAGCAGCGACTTACGTCAAACCCTCCGGCAATGTGAAGTTGTTCTTCACGTCCGCGATTCTGTTCCCAAACAAGGGTGTGTCGACGGTTACAACAAGTGCCTTGTAGCCAGACTTCTCTGCACGCTTCACCAGGTCTTTGGTGATGTCTCGGTCCTTGTACACGTACAGCTGGAACCAGCGCAGTCCTTCCGGAGCCGCAGCCGCCACGTCCTCCAGTTTGGTGTTGCTCAGCGTGCTCAGGATCATCAGCGTGTTCGCTTTCTGGGCCGCTAGGGACAAAACAAAATCGTGAACTGTGGTCATGGCTAAAGTCACAAGATCCTGGGAAAGTAGCACCGCTGACTTCCCTGGCTTCAAGCAGAACACGAACAGTTACTCACATACAAACGACCCCCCACCTCCCCTCCCCTCTAAAGGCATTTGCTAATCGGTATCTTTAACCACGGCAATCGACATTTTCGTCTTTTGAATCTTCGAAAGGGTCGTTCTGAACCAACTCTGCTAAGATTGCGATGGCGCGTCATCGTCGAGAAGGTGGTTCTTTCTAATATAACCGTATTTAGCACTGTACATGCAATCAACTTATCAGTTTGGCTCACCTCCTCAAGTGTCTTACGAATATACGGTTTTTCCTGAGTATTTGATGACAAAATTTATTTTCTATTGCCCCAAAGCACCTATGTACCTTCCGGTGGTGAGTATCTGGATAGTAAAATCTTGTTATGCAAGAAATGTCTTAATAAAGCATCATGTCACCACGAAATTAAATCGACTCACTAAAATTGTAGAGTTCAGCGAGAAACTGCTCATTCCAAGGACCAATATGCTGAACATACGACTAGCTTGGTGCTACTTTCCCAGGATCTAGGAACATTAATCGTGGCATCTCAGAATGTTCCATTTAAAGTATTTGGTGCAGGGTAGCCCAGAGAGAATGTTTGCTTTCTCCGCAGCTAAAGATTGCAAACTATCATGTACATTAGTGAGATAAGATGGTGGGTACAGCATCTGAATAATGACTTTGCGCACTCTAGGTCAGACAGTGTGTCCGCCTTCGCTGCCGCGGAACACAACAAATTATTATGAATAGTGGTTATAGCGCTCAAGCATGTTCAACTGAAAGTATTCATTCAGGGTATGCGAGAAAGTCCCTTCAACTCCTAAGCCGTTGAAGAAAACACAACAATAATGGACAATGATGATGGCGTCTCAGCATGTTAAATTTAAAATATTTATACTTTGCTGGTCAGATTAATCTTAACTCGCTTAAATATATAGTAATATTCAACTTCCAACACTAAAATATATATATTTTTTACCATGAAAGGGAGGCTAGGTGGTTCGTTTGTTCAGTTAAATTGTCGAAGGAACCGCATCAACCAGAAGTTACAAATAAAAATCGAATTTTGAGCGAGCGGCAAGCGAGTGCGTCGTCTGCTCGCTGTGCCGAAATTGGACATAGCGCCTTAAGTTACATTCATGGATACCTTGGTCGACCGCGAATATGTCAGCCCTTCATTCAAACAAGCTTGTTGAGCTCATTAAAAAAAATATAGGCATTGAAATTTAAGAAGGCAAAAAGGATCACTTCAGTGTACATTCAGTGAAAGTTCGAGCTGTTTAGGCGCAAGGGCCGATTTTTCCGGATCGTTTTAGAGCGTAAGGTCCTTATGTTTTACATAAAAAGAACACACTAATTATACCCTACGGAAAGGCAATATAAATAAGGGAGCGATGATAGTTCATTTCTCTTTATTGCTTTTTGGGCAGGATGTTATTACTCTAGTTTTATATTAATCGGTAAAATGCAATAAAATGTAATCTAGGGAGAGAATAAAAAATTAATATTAAACTCTGCCAGCATAAATATTTGAAGTCTGCCAATAAAAACGCAGACCTTATTTGTGGCGTCAAGTGTGACAATCAAATATTTCTCTTTACTTGTGAGTGAACCTATACCTACCCACAATTACAACATGATTACATAGGTATTTTCTACTTTATAAATGAGTTTTTATTTCCTTGTATAATAAAAGAACCCCGAGGTTTTTATCTTCAGCACAGAGCAGCCTGATTTACTGAACGCTAATTTGGACTGTCAACATGCAACAGCTGTATGTTTGACATGCCATGAATTATCGACTTCCGTTTCCAAGAATATTTCTTGGCTAGTTTAATTGGTACCTAATTAAACAAGCCAATTAGACGGGTTATCGAAGGTTTGGGGAAGGTACTATATGACGTATTTGCCCCACTAGCATGTATAATCCGCAAAAGCAAACTTGGGCTTATAAAGAAAGAAATCGTTAGATAGTCCGGACGTCATTCATAGTCCACTCGTAAAACACTCTCATTGTCTACACGTCGACAAATTCCTGCATTATTAGCTCAGGAAGAAACTTTGGGTGACGCATCGATTAATATTAACGTATACTGTAATTCTGAAAACCCGTCACGACTCGTCATGATGAACTCTCTTTAAATTAAAAAAATAATTCCTGTGTATAGTCTGCACTTTCATATAACTCGTATCGCGTAAGATTTTAACTTCTGAACATGTTCGGTAAAAGAGTGAGTAAAATACAGAACATAGAGTGTTCTTTTTTATTTCATGTTATCGGAGCCAATGACTTCTTAGCTGTCCTTCTGCTTTTTTCTGCCCTTGCGTTCTCATTCGATGGTTGCAGACAGCGGGTGATGTCCGCAGTATTCGAAAGTGACATAGTGAGCCAAGGTGGCGTTCATTAGGGTAAAATAAAAGCTATAAATGTAAGCCAATTTTGTTATCTGTTCCTTCCGCCAGTTCGTATTGTGATACAGACACCAGAATGGTCCAAAATGGTATACAGGGCTGCGGAGGTAAACAAAATCCAATAATGGAGAAACTTCCGGAAGCAGTGTGGTACTTCCGATTCACTATTGTTTTTGCTTGATTTTGAGAATCCTCAGTGAGTATCGCCTACTTTAGAAGTGTCAAAGCCGAGGACCAACTACGGTACCACCTGAAATTTACTTATAAGGGATCAATATCCTTTCCTGTTCCCTTGGGTGAAAAGAAAAATCACTTGTTCCTCAAGGAAATGACAAATTTGCTGAAGGTAACGTGGACTCGACTTCAGGACTACCTATTCAACTAGACTGTTTCATATATCTGATAACGACTAAAAAATCGCCGAACGCTTTAGACTACTTCGTAAACGGCAAAGCATCGGCGGCGAGCACCTACCTTATTATATTTTGTGACGTTAATCCCAACGGTTGCACGAATCTCAGTGTAGCGGGGCCGCTTTTACGGGAATCGACAGTTTTACTCAGCATCAAAACACAAAAACGACAAATCGAGCCAGATTAAAAATAGTTGACCAGAGACGCTAGGCTTCCGCCTGTACCACTAGGAAACCAAGCACCCACACAACGCTTCCGAAGGCATGTACTTGCGACAGTCGTTTACTGCAAACTACCTACGTACGTCTGTATATCTCGGCAAACGCGAAACCACTCCGGCTCATGAAAAGAGTAGAATAACTAAACGAGTTACGATGTGTGAGAAAGGCTGCTCGCCGCAAACGCCGGCAGCCATGTTTGTTCTCGTTTGAAACCGCTGCGGAAATGATGATATCGTGCCATGTTCGACAGCAAAAAAATGAAAGCCGTTTACAACTCCCTGTAACGCCGAATTGGAGCGCCAGCTCTTGAGGAGGAGGGGGAAGGGAGGGTATACCTCCTCCTTTTTCCTCCTCCCCTCACGGGGGTCACGTGACCTCAAGGGGAGGGGGGTCACGTGAACTGTGTGTCACGTGACCTGGGGGTCACGTGATCTGAAGGGTCACCTGACCTGGGGGGTCACGTGACCTTACGGTTACGCCGACGCCGACGGCGACGCCGACGCCGCTCAAGCCGGAAACGGGCGCCTAAGAGCTGCGCTCTAACAGGACTTTATGATATAGTTTTGTTTCTCAAACATAAAACATATCCTAAATAAAAGACTAACGCGGCACACAGAAATTACAATGAACGTTCAATGTGCCAATCATTTCTCCAACCAACGAGAGCCGAGAAAAGAGGCGTAGCAATAGCTACGCTCCTTTTGTTACGGACGGGGCCTAGAGCAGGGTTACCTCTACCTAAACAGCGTCTGGCGGCGTAAATATTGGGCTAAATTTTTACTTCAGTGTTCCTTTCAGCCGTCAGTCACCTCAGTCACTCAAGAGCTTTAGACGGGCAGGGCATGGCCTACAGTACGATCCCGTTTCTTGCTTTGTAATTCGTTCTTTGGTGTTCGCATTGGCTAATACCGCAATCGCGTTGACTCTAGAGAAACATCAATATGCCGGGGGGCATCCGCCATGTCCCACGCTTCTTAGGCTGCCAGTGTGACTGTACAGCTGAGTTGAAACGCCCGGTCTGCGAGATTCACCTCTTGCGGTGGCCATCTCCCTTCTGGATGAGCCATCTTCTGGAAGGCCGTGGGCGCGATCCCGATGGGCATGGACAGCTTCTGGTCTTTGAGCAGCGTCACTGCCTTCTCTCTCGTCGCCACATTGTTGAGCTGCTTGGGACGCAGACGCAGCCTGGATGACCGGAGGAAGACCACAATCAGATAGAGCTCGGGCGTGGGGCAGAATTACCAGTATACGCTGCCCTCTAAAAAAGAAGTATGGGAGTTAACTTTTTTTTTTTTCTGCGGAAGGCGGTGACAGCCACTTAACGCGAACCATGCAAGCATCCCAGCAAATTATGAAATTCAAAATTCAATTAGATGAAAAAAATTAAAAATGGCTACAGTAACCTTTATTTTTTTGTTGTTTTTGAATTGCGATAGCATTCGTTATATTTACCTCCACCTTTTGTTACGAAGCCATGGACGGCGTCAAGAACGATTCTCACGGGAAAACAGAACTGGCGCATAGGTCGCGACGTCGATCTTTCCGCTAAATTTAGCGGGGAAACTGTATTGGCGCATGCGTCACGTGACGTAATTTTTCCGCTAAACTTGGCGGGGAACCTAATTGGTGCATAGGTCACGTGATGTATATTTTTCCGCTAAATTTAGCGAGAACCTGAATTGGTGCATCAAGGCACCTGACGGAAACTTTCCGCCAAGTTTGGCGGGGAACATTAGGAGACCTGATACCAGAAAAATCTCATGTGTGCTGGGATCATAAGCGTGACGTTTCACGTGCTAGTTATCCCGGTGCACATGGCACTTTTCCGGCTTAGGCCGATCAAGCATGCAGTCTCGGGTTTTATTACCATGAATCACCACCAGCTAGCTTTTTCTTAAGTATTGTTGCAATCAAGCATACAGCCCAGCCCTAAGTCAACGCTAGACAACACTAAGGACAGCACTGACTTGAGCCTAGAGCACCGTTCACACGCTTGCAATCAAGTACGACGGAGGGAGACAAGACAGGTGTGTTAAGCCCCTTGCGACGTCGTAGGACCAGATGCGCTGCTGCAGAGCAGGTCCTTCGCCTTCGAAGAGGCTTAAAAAAGCTGTCTAATCTTTCTTGGTCCTACTGGGTTGCAAGTTTGTGAACGGCGCTTTACTCTTTACTGATCCAGATCTCTATCAGCAAGGACGCACACAAGAGCTGTTTCCATTACACGCAGCATCCTCCGCCCAAAAAAGCAAAAAATGCTGCAACCGTTCCGAAGCTCGTGCGGTACTCTTGTGCATTGTGCTTGAACAGTCGCGTGCTTAGGGGCAACGCCAAATGTCAAGTTTTTTCTTCTTTATACCTCCTTCCCCAAAACGTATTATATACCAATTTATCAAGATTCGAGTATAGTTGAAAAAACTTTCGGATTGCGTGAGACGTTTTTTCATACAAAATATTAAACAAGCAAACGCTGTCTACAATACCAGTCTCAGACAGTGAAAAACCTCAAGGTAGAAATTGTACATCAACAGCTCGTCATCTACGAAAAAAATGAACAGAACATTCCGAACGCAGAGGCAGAGCCCACAGTCCAGAACTTTGTGCTAGTTGTTGCATTGCGCTTGTGAAGCATATTAGTGACAACACAAGCCAGAAATGGCTGGTTTTCTATCAGGCTAGCGGGATTTTGCTAACGAATCAACAGATCTGTACTTCCCTCTACTGTGAAAAAATTAACAATAACGTCGAAAACTACCTCGCTACTTTTATGCGGTTGTTAGAAGTTTAGTCAAGTTTAGTTACTCCAATTGAGTAGTTCATTCTTTAAATTAATTATGTCGACGCCCATACTTAGCAACTTAATTCTTTTTTGTGAACTTGTACATGTCCGGTTTTCAGTCAGAACATTAACCACGTAAAAGAGCACGGCTTTCTTCTTCACGCTCCTCGCTTCCGCCTGCTCCCTTTGTCTATGCGGGGACGGGGTCTGAAAACAACATCCAAGGACTTCACGACACCCAGCAGAACGTGTGAGTGGCCACGTCCTGCCCTGTGTCACAGGCACACTCGAAGGCGTTGTCCAAAGACGGCAGCGGAAAGTCACCCCCACACCCCCCCCCCCCCCCCCCCCCCCCCCCCCCCCCCCCCAAAAAAAAAGAAGATAACTTTTAAAAGGGGCTCTGACCGGAGTCCAACAGACCATTTGCTTTGAAGCCATCTTAAGCATCAAGTGAGCATACAGGGATCGCGTTCGACGCGCCGCACGCGCATCGCCTTCCCCGTATAAAAGATTCGGGCGAAATAACCAAAATAAAGCGTTGACGAACGCGCGTGCAAGATGCCATTTGTTTTAGGTATTTGCTTTTAGAAAAGCTACTACATCGCTGAGGTCAGCACGTGCGAGCGCGTGGATCACCAATCCCTGCATCTCTCCCTGATGCTTGGGTAATACCGCAATAGGTCTATTGCGCTGACCGTATGCTGTGCACCTTAGCAGAATATGCGTCCTTCGTGAACAGCCCTTCATGTACCAGTATAAAGGCAGCGATGACTAAAACGCATTATATGACATACAGTAGCTATACAGTAAAATGGTTCAAAATTAGTACAAGAGTAACAAACTTCTATATTTACACAGTTTACATATCTGGTGAGTTGACTGTAGAAAAGCAAACGAGGTCGACGAAAATACCTAAAAAATAAATGCCAAGAAGAGTGAAATCACATATAAATCGTTAATTTTTACATTGAGGATTCAATTGTTGCAATTGAGACATTTAAATTCATTTCCGAAGTTTCCGTGATTTTAGTAGTTTTCAGTTTACGTTTTACGTTATCTTTGCATTTCGTCTTGCTTTTCACTGTATGCTTTGAATGGCGCACAGAGCCACTTTTACCGAAAGGAGTTTGCTTCTTTTGTTATGTTCTCCGAAAAGGTAATATCATATACAGCAAAGGTTATGGTGCTTCTATTAATAATGTTATTTTCCTTTGTTGTTTCGTTATAATAGACTAAAAATATTTGAAAAATCCCCCCAAAAGGCGAAAACCGATCATACGTATTACTGTTATCAACTCCACGTCGTTGGCAACGGTGGTAGGAATTCCTGCCGGTGCCGAGGTCGCTCGACAAAAAATGCACTATGAAGATATTTATTTTTTCACAGAGGTGTAGTTATCAGATACGTCCCGAATTTAGTAGGTTGAGGCTTACTTTCATAGACACCAACCTTGGCATCAATTCTTTTTTTGTATATATATATAAACCGAACAATTCTCAGTAAGCTGGAGTCGAGGCCAACTTAAAGATCTTTTGTTTTTGACGTTTGCTCTAATTACAAGCCAGGTTTGTACCGGTTAATTATGGTTGACAAAAAATGAGATATTTCAACCTACAAAAAAGTAAAAGAAAAAAGAGGTAGGCCGGTGAAAACTTGGCATGGCGAACGGAAAAGGATGTTTTCCCCCGCTGGAATTTCCGACATTCAAAATGGCGATGGCCAGGTGGAAAACGTGTGTACAATCTCCCACAATTTAAAATGCCCATTGGCCAGAAAAGGTTCATACGGGTGTGCTAAAGCTCGCCTAGATCAGAGCCCATTAATTTCAGAGGAGAGAATACAACAAAGGTTTATTTATGGCCTGATCCAAAGCAATGTAGGCCTGACAAAAGAGGACCCAGTGCATTCGCATGAAACTAAAATAATAATTTAGGAGACCGACGTGCCACAACAACGAAGGGTATATATCTGGCACGCCTTAGCGGAGAACGGAGGAATAATTTAGAGCAATGTTATAGGGGTTACTGAACAAAACAACAACAAGGAAATACGTTACTCACTACTAGAAAATGAAAGGAACGCTTTACGTGCCTAAGTTACCTCGAAATAAAAGGAAAGCGGTACCCTTACCGATAAAAGAAACACATGTTACTTTGCCGTGCGTTTTGATGGCGTCGATTCACCCTGTCTGTCATTAACGATAACAGCGTTTTTCGACACTGCGACAAAAAACATAGGTGTTGAGATTTTTTTTTTTTAAGTGGGATTGTTTACGAGAAAAAACAGGCATAATTTTTAAGGTATGTGAGATGAGTGCAGGAATTTATAACTTGGAGCCTTGAAGCGTAATAGTTTAAAGTCTTAAGAAAAGGTAACGAGTAGAGTAACTACGTTACCCGTTACTCGAAATAAGTAATGTAATTAAGTCATCTGTTAATGTTTTGAAAACATAACGTGTACATTACCACGTTACCGAAAAGGTAACGCGTTGCCCCTAACACTAATTTGGATGTTTGGGCGTGCAACCGAAATCTTGGCTACACGGCGCCTTTGCCGCAATAAGCCCATGTCAGATAGAGGGCATTTCGGCCGTGATTCAAGCAGTCACCTGAAACTGCCACATCGAATGGGCCATTCATAATGTTACGTATATGACTCGCATTGACTTAACATCGGTTGCCATTGTGATTGGCTTCTTACTGAGCACGAACCTTCTGCAGCGTACATTTCGTACCACCGAACTTGCTTTACCCGACAAGGACAAAATGGAACGACCACTAACATGGCGCGATGGCGTCGTAAGGGATCCTCGCGCAAGGAGCTACAAAGACGTCACTGCGCCGATCTGTGATTGGAGGATTGCCGTGTGCGGATGTTGGCAGCTGCGCAAAAGTGACTGAGAGCGCGATGTCGGCGTGCATTTGAGGAATGGCAACACTCGTTTAGGGTGTAGATGAGAAATGTAGCCAGTGCAGTACAACTGCTAGCTTAGGGTCTTTAACGTGCATCACGCAGTAGTGGTGCGCGACGACACGCCGGTACGCTGTTCGTCCAGATTGAAGGTGACAGAGGTTAGGGTTGAACCACGGTTGAACCCAGCATCTCCGGGTTCTGCAGAACGAGCTTTCGCTCCATACCCTCCGAGCCGCTGTACGTGAAATCATGCGGCCACAGATTCCTACAGCGTGTAAACAAATGCTTGGAACAATCTTAAGGCGGTCTGAAACAATTGGTTTCGCAACATATCGGGATGGTATTTACTACAAAGGCGCGGCTAGATGGTTGAAGCTTAGTATGGACATGTCAGCGGATGAGGTTTTCTGAAAAAAGGTTTCTGGTTTGAGAAGTAGTTTGGCGAATTAAATTAATTTACATGGTAATAATTACTTGAACGCTCTTTTTCTTCTAAAATATGACAACTCGTTTTGCCTGTATGCAGAAATCACGGGATGCAAATGTGCAACTGCAACATGCCAGGTGGAAGGAATACTGAAAACTTTAACTACCCAATTTTGTGCAATCAAAGCACTAATTGCTTCTTCCATAACGGTATAATGCAGGAATTATTATTCTTTTTTCAATGTTGGTTTTGTGTTAAATACTATTCGCGTTAGAAAACACCAAGTATGTTCCCAAAAATTGCCATAACTCATACGCGAATTCATTCTTCCGCAACGGTAAGGGAGAGTTCTGACGCTCCTGCGATAATGGAGGTTTAAACATTAAACTGGAGAAAAAGAATTTCTCATACTTTTCTCGTGTGTTTTCACTTGCATTTGCGGATCAACTTCTGCTACTTCGTGGCATTTACATTCTACCCTAATCTCATGCCGAAGAACATCCTTAATTCTCCCCAGTTATCGTGCCACGTTGGCGAGGTCCTAGAAATCTAAACACTGCCTCATTACTTATCCACGCCTCTTAAAAAAAAACATATGCAACAAACATATATGGCAAATTGGTAGGGAATTGCGTTGCATACGTGAAACAATCTAGCGTCACAAATCTTCGGCGATACTCTGATATTCATATATGCAAGAATGATAACCCTGGCGATCTCCCAGAGCCTTGCATTCTCTCGGGCTTTTTCTCTCAGTGCGCACAGGTGGTCGAGCTCCTCCTCGCCTACCTCACTCCTCCTCGCCTACTCCTCTGCTCACATGACCTTCTCCGTTAACCAATCAGCATCGAGCCTCGCGGCCACGCATAGCCGACATCACTTACCAGGCTTCACGAAATGCTGATCACCTAGCCAAAAACATTTTCGCGTTAAAACGACGCTTTCTTTGTGGCTGATGTCAAAAGAGATCTAATGCGATAGCATTTGTGCGCCCTCTTTCATTTCTTCCGTAGTCCATCGGACTCGAAGCTTTCGGTGAGCCTCTGCTCGGCTCCGATTTTTCGCCAATTTTCCGTCAATTAAAGAGGTGCATAATTACAGGCAAAGTCACGTTTCCCCACCAAGTTTAGCTATGAAATTTGATGAGTGTATACTAGACCGTTTTAAAAGAATGCGTGCCGTCTCTACTCCGTTCGCTCCTCAGCTGAGACTGCGATGGAAGCTACGTCCACGTTGAACGATTCATACGTCCTTCCTTCGTCACTTGGTCGCGCTCTCGCCCATTCTCAGGAACAGAGAGCTTGGTCAGGTGGTGAAAAGCATATGGGTCCGGCGGCCACATAGCTCCCACCCCAGGTTCAGCTTAGGGCGAACAGAGTATATATGGTAGCTGCATGAGCGACCTATCCGAGTTAGCGATTTGTACGGCACCTACTCTGAGCATCTATTGGACACGAAGACAAAGTCAGCGTTCGGGGTGGAACTCCGCTCCGCATGTATCGAAAACGAGTACTGCGCCAGTGCTTGGCCGATCCGATCACACGCTAAGTGTCTAAGTGATGGCGACTGCCAATGTTGCTCGATGAGCCTATGAAAATGGTTGAACATACAGCAACTCGGGCTTTTCGGCCAAGTTTAGCTGATGACCCGCGACAGACGGACGCACAAAATATCGCCGTCTGTCGGCATTAGAAACGCATTTAAGATGTGCACGCCGGAAGGCTATGCGGAGAGGGAGTCGTCTGCTTCAGGCGCAGGCGTTGCGGTGACGTTAGAGCGACGCCAAGCTCCGGTTGGCTTTGATTGATACGGATAGTGGGTAGACCTAAAGCCACTGAATGAGCTACGCTTAGAGTATCGGCACTCCGTTCCCCGACATTGTTGTGGGCGCCGCCATTTTGGCTCGTATGCAGAACAGATGGAACTGCCGATCGTCTTGATTCAAAAGTGCGACTTCCTCAGCATTACATTCCGTATTAGGAAGGTAATGTAATATTGCTCTGCTTTGTCGCGAACTGTTTAAACATTTGTGGAGGGCGGAAAAGCGCTTTCTGTGATTTCAGATAAAAGCTTCAGACAACTGGCAACCATGGTTTTAAGACACAATATGGCCAAGTGTCGTTCCTCTGAAGCGTAGCTTATTTAGTGGCACTAGGTAGACCTAAATGTTAAATGCCTTGAGGTCTACACTTTATTTTCTTTCTTTTCTTTTTTTGCAATCCAGTCAATAAGAGCTCGGCGTTCTGTCATCATCGGAACACCCGTGCAGAAGCAGACAAACTTGCACTCCGCATAGTCTTTGACAATCCGATCAGCACAAGGGAGTTCGCCATGAAGTATTATGCTCGGATTCTGCAACCGGTGATTCGATTTTCCGAGTTCTTATCCACTGACGCAGCAATCTCATTGGCTACAGATCAATAACTGCGATGTTCGCGAGCTCACCACGCCCTGATATTCCGAAGCTCTCAATGCCTACCGGAACCGCGCGTCAAAACAGTGGCGCCGCGGTGCGCTCTGTACTCCGTCTCACCCTACGACAGGGGGGTGAAGGTGGAGAGGGGGAGTGGCAAATCCCGTGCGCTGACGTCCGGGGCCCGAGTGAAAGATCGCGAAAGAGAACGACAGAACACGAGAGAAGAAGCCAATGTTACCAGCTGAAGGACGACAGTCGCAATGGTAATCGCGAAGACTGAAAACTCCCAGCAATATAGACATTGATAATTTAACGTTGGAAACTAAACTCTGAGCTATTCTAAGGTTTATAAAAATAAGTATACTCCTTACGTTGCATTAACTTCCCTTCTGTCGAAATCTCGGAAATCAGGTAGTTGCGCGGTTTCGTATTCCTGGGACGCGGCCAGCGAAGCCGGTTATCTGGTTTAGTTTGGTGTTGACGAGAGGCCGTACGTCTGCGCGCTATGCAAAGAAAGCTTCGAAAGGAACGCGAATATCTTTCCACCGGTAAGTTCGTGGATTGTTGAAGTTCATGAAACTGCTCTGATGATATTGTTGCGGCCTCCGCTATATTTTATCTGAGACGTCGAGGCACCCTAGCGCGCTCCATCTCTGGTTCTCCGGCGCGCGTTCGAGTAAACAGCGCGGCGCAGCCGGCCGGCCCGAGGGTCGGAGTTTTTCTTCCCCTCCATGCGCAGTCGCCTTCAGACGGATAATAAAACCGCAGAACCGTTTTGTACAAACGCTGAGTCAGACGTTTTTTTCATTCGCGCCCTCAAAATCTCGGAACACAGTCAATCGAAGGCAGTTGGTAACCATGTGCGGGACCCCGAAGGTCTGCCTGCATGCTCCGCCGCTTGCGGCAGCCAGAATGCATAGGGAAAATGGCGGACCTTTTCCTCTAGAGTTAGTATGTATGATCTCTATGCCCTACGATGGTCTAGGGCCCGAAGGCTGGTGGGCGGAGCACTCCTTCAGAAAAGGTTGCATCCGCTTTGCGAAAGAGTGCTCGAGAGAAATTCCGTTACGCAGAGTCGCAGACTACGAAAAGCACTAATCTAACGCATGTGGTTCTCTGTTATGGTAGCGCGCTATTTTATGTTTGTGAAATAAAGGTACGTGGAATTTAGTTTCATAAACGTTCTTGCCATATTTCATGTAAATGTCTCAACTGTTTGGAGAAGTTGGACAGCGCGCAGGCAACACTGACATAAAGTCGTTTCGCTTTAGCCATAACAATCCAATCCTATCGATCCAATTTAACCTTTGAGTACTAAAACGCACCCGGACCCGCATCTCCCTTCCGGACGGCGGTCCGTACATGCGCCCCCGTGTCGAACACTCTATCCAGACTCATCTTTTTTCTTAATGGCCACTCGTTCTGATCCCAGATTCTCTTCGCCCCCTCGCTTCCAGACGGTATTTAATCGCTTCAGTAGTCTTCAGAAGTAGCAAGCAGACGGAGCTGCCGCGAGGGCTCGATTAGCAGACGAAAAACTCGCCTCCGCATGACGCGTCTTGGCGCACTGATACGTACTGACCGAGCAAATACGCCACGTGGTTTCTAAAGCTCGTGATCGGACCTCTCGGCCTGTAACAGTTGGGCTCTCGTCCATCGTAGGATGAGACGGAGTATAGCGAGGAGCATTTCGCATAAATATTAACCGTGTTCCAAAATTTACTCGATCTTACTCCAGGGTAAGGGTTTTGTACCCTTGGCGTTCTAAAACCTACCCGCTTCCAGCGTTATTCAATCTGTGCTGTCACGTGATACGATCCGCCGGAGTAAGTCGGATCCATTTGGGTAAGATTTCGAACACAGCCATTGTGTGTAGCAGCCGGCCTTATACTTCTTTTCATCTCTAAGCCCAGACGTAGCCCACGCTGTGAGGTGAATGGACCGAATCACGCTGCGTCAAGAGCGCACCATCATGGTGTAGCGCCTTTCTTTTGTGAGTGTTCTATCATCAATCAATAAAACAAAGCAAAAGTCTAGTGACTCGCGCTTTTTGACGCTGATTGGTTGGTCCCATTACCTGGTTGCGTCAGCTTTGTCTGAACATGAGTTGAAATGAAATATAGTTTCAAATTAATATTAATGTTAACCGAGCACAGCGCTGTATATCATGGCTATACAAAAGATTCAAAACAACAATGGGCGCCAACTTTTTTTATAATTAAATGGAGAACACCATGCATTGGGGAAAAATAGGCAGGGTCGGTGAAATCCCAGAGCTAAAGAACTGTACGGAAAATTATAGACCTTTTCACTCTTTGCAGATGACTGAACTATTCATAGATTAATTATTGATTCCTAGGATGTTAGAATTTTACAGAGTGACGTAGACAAAGTTTGTGTAAGGTGTGACAACTGGATTAATGTAGACGTAAGAAAATGCACACACATGAAATTTACTAAAGAAAGTTCCTTCTTCTTACATTGCAAATAATAAATAACTAGGTCTAGTTTAAACGTAAAATAAACTTGTAAGTTATGATCACTGATGATTTAACTTTGTAAAATCATGCTTAAATGATTACTCTAAAAATCTGCGCATGCATAATTATATACCTAGACATCTTGAGACAGAATTAGAGACAAAATTAAGTAAACTATATTTCTCACTCATACGTCGATGTATGGAATACGTGTCGTTATAATTGATACCCAGCACAAATGATTATTATATACACCTGAAAAAATACAAAACCAACGTGCCTGATTCATGTTACATAATTACGAATTTGGAGCGAGTGTCGTCGTCGTGAAAGAAACCCTGCATTATGAAATACTGGCTAACGTAGAAATTATTTCAGGTTGAATTTTTAGGTCACATATGTATACCGATATTATATTATTAAGCTATTGTTGTATAAAAATACGTTTTTACACCAACTATTTTGTATGTCGAGAAGAGCTGAACACCCAAACAAAATCCGACCCTACTCGTTTTAGACTGATGTTTTCGCTTATTTCGTTTTTCTTGAAGCACAATTGATGAGCAGCATAGATTGCCAAATGATCTCTTCCTGACAAGGTTTGAGAGACTGTGTTTCATATCGATTTTTGTTTTTCAACATATGTTTCATGGATAATATTCTTAATGTTCCAGCTTTGTTGAGTAAAAATATCATTTGTACCTTAGTACCCTTATAGATATTGTCTTTATTTTGTACTTTTGTTTATAGGTAATGTTTTTGTAGAATTTTTTCAGCGATGCATGATGAACTCTTTTTGTCTTTTGTTTTACCCAACCACTGGAATAATGCCTGAGGACGATGCTGATATTTTTTGTAAATAAATAAAAATCTACAGGACCCGCCAGCGAGTGAACAGCAATCTGATAATAGAGGAGGCAAATGTCATGACGTATCTTCTGTTACCATTTATTCGCACAGTCGAATGTCGTCTCGTAGTGGGTTCCGGACCGGTCGAACACAAGCGCTCCGCAAAAGCACAATTAGCAAACATAAAAAAAGTAATCATGGCCCAGGGGTGACGACCTTGCCGCTTACAACTGCAAGGGACATTATTAAACGCTTGCTTCCCGCAATTTCTGTGAGTAGGAGGACCGAAAACACATTTATAGCAACGCTGTATGCGGGTAGGTTTCCGAATGTAAAGGTGCGAATCTTTTAATACGGAGCGATATTGATGAACACGGCCGCTGGCAGGAGCAGACGCAGAAAGCCATCTAAATGATGCACACTCCCAA
>JAZHYW010031499.1:0-20574 GCA_037355805.1 Ixodes ricinus
GATGCCGTTTCCCCATGACTTTGCTACCGGTAGGGTTACGTGTTTTCGAATAAATCCGAAGAACTCCGAAGAACATCCGCTGGTAAAATTTTCGTCACTTCGGATTTATCTGAAAAACTCCGAATATTGATGTTCCAGAAGAAAAAAAAATAAAGATAAAAAATGACTGCATTTTGAGTTTGGTCAGCGAACAGGGTCACTGGTCCTGAGAAAATGCTACCACATGTTTCTTTCAAACCTGTTAACATTCATAAAAAGGGGACTTACCGCTTGCCTCGTCGGGTTCACTCAGAACAACAGATTATTTTACTTTTGAGTTATGACAAATGCCACACTGTTCCCTTTTCTAGTATGGGCCATGCTATTTTTGCTTTAGAGGAAGGACAAGTTGTGCTTTTGTAATATTGAAAGCTATGATCCATAGAGTCTTCATAAAAGGGGAAGATGGGGTGGCCAGTTGAAGCACCGTTTACGACTCCAGCCCGCGAAGCAGCGGGATAGGTTGATAGATAGGATGGGATAAATGCGAACTTCCCAGCGACCTCCCCTACGATTTTATTGATTTTAATATATCGATATTTATTGAAGCAACACTTGTTTGAAACTTCTGTCGTGGGACAAATTAGTATTGCAAACGGCAATGGCGTCAACGAAAAATCCAGCTGAAGAAATATGAATTTGATACAAGCGCTCTCTCTTTAATCTAGAATACGTTGGCACCCGGATATTATTTATCTTTATTTTTGAAAAATAGGAAAGACAACAAAACTAAACTTAAAATTGAAAAGAATGCGAAATATAAAATATAAACTTCAAAAAACACCTTCGAATTTGACGGAAAAAAAATAAAACTCCGAAAACACGGAATCTTATACCTATCTGAAAGGTCTTTCACAGCTTTGGCCCTTTCGCCGCCGTGGAATTTTGTTCCATATTCACTCTTACTGTTTTCTGTTCATCGAGGACGTCTTGTTAGAAAGCACCACGTCTGTGCAAAGCCCGGCTGAAAGAAAGCACTGCCAGAACCAGCGTACCAGCTGAGCGGCACTTGAATCGCGTAAATGTGCGCGGTCGCGCGCGTGTCAGCTTTCCCGGTACGAAAAGACGAGCTCGGTATCGCGTGCTTATATTTAAAGTTTAAAATAATAAAAATATTACTTATAATAATATTGTTTGTATTGGCTCAGGGGAGGCACACAACAGCAGAAAGACAACCGTCCGTACCATGCGTGCCCGCGGTGCCGCGTCTAGTGATGGTGAATATGTGACGAGATAATGTACAAGATCAGGACGCCGTGTTCTTCCGATCGTCGCGAAAACCGTTGCCGGAGTTTTGCAACTTAGAGTATGGGGTTGAGGCGAGTCAGCCAGCGAGTCGAGGTGACCTTGCGGACTGTTCTACGAAGGTTTCAGGTGGTAAAGACCTTGTGAGACACTGCAAGACGCTCTGGCAGAAATACTTTCGGAAGGTTAAGACGGGCGTAGGTCTAGACGTCTAGGCGGTATTGGACCAACACAGAGGGTCCCACTCGTATGCAAGTGTGTGTGAACCAGTCCCGAGAGATTGTAGCGTAAAGTTGCGTCGTACCCGCAAAAGGTCATGGCGTCGCGCGTGCTTGGCGGGCATCAAACAGTCGGAAGCGTTTCTTCGGCGAGCGAATTCGGTCGGCGGCAAGTACGTCTTTCCCGAGTGTGAACGAGACATGAGACGTGATGGAGAAATCTAAAGCCTCACTTACCGATGAGTGCCATTCCTAGATCCAACTCCTTTCTCAATATCTCGAGCATCTGGGTGACACCATCTTCCCCCTGTGAAAAGATATTGAAGCACAGATTGTTCGCAGAGACATGTGCAGAAATGTGCTCACCCTAGGGTCCGTCGGGCTAGTATTAGCCACCACGAATATTTTATTTTAAATATTGACAAACAAATTGAGTGAAAAAAATAATCTTTGAGATTTATATACGAAGAAAACTAAAGGAGAGGAGAAAATGAGAGCATGCAGTGATGTCATTGTGCCGAGCTCTGATTGACGGGATAATTAGGAAACGCAAAGGCTAGCTGCCTATATCTCTACCTGTTTTCTCTCCCATCAAAGCGAACCAGTATGTCGTCTGCTTCGCGGACAAGGCCTGGCGTTCAAACGCCAGAGCCTGCCCGACGAGTCAGTGTGTAGAGAAAGAGATAGCCTTTGCGTCTACACACTATCTTTTCAATAAAATATGTGCACTGTGACATCACCAAACACTATGATTCTCTCTTCTCCTCCACCTCTTCTCGGCATATAAATCATTTTAACGATCAGCTTTCTTTTGATCTTCAGGCCACTTTGAGGTATGTCTCTGGCCGTTCATTTTGCCCGCTAAATTTAACAGAAAAAATGAAGTCACATAACTCTATGTCACGGGACCTACACGCACATTCAGTTTCCCAGCTAAATTTAGCGAGAAATTAACGTCACGTGACGCGAAGTCCCGTGAGGTATACAAAAGTTCAGTTCCCCCGCTAGATTTAGCGAAAAAAATAACCTCGCAACACCAATCCCGTTTTGCCGTTAATCTTAGCGGGGAAAATGACGTTACATGACTTTATGTCAAGCGACCTATAGACAAATTCTGTTTCCCCGCCTAATTTAGCGACAAAAATAACGTCTCATGACGTCACATGTCCTATACCCGAATTCAGTTTCCCCACTAGATTTAGCGTGAAAGTCGACGTCATATGATTTCAACACCAATTCAGTTCATCCCTGAATTTATTGGGAAAAACATTACGTAACGTGATTTCATATCTTGTGACATAAACAGCATTAAGTTTCACCGTTAGCTTTAGCGGGAAACTGACGTCACATGGCTTGATGTTACGTGACCAACACACAAACTCAGTTTACCCGCTAAAGTTAGCGGGGAAAACGACACGCGATCTTACCCAATTTTGTAAACTATGTCTTCAGCTAATCGCTTAATTAGACTACAACATTCTCGTTTCTTGTATCTTTTTTCAATCTTTTTCATGACCACTAAACAGTTTTTGTTGCTTTGGTTAACCAGTACAAACAACTGCTGAGGGAGATACAGGAGCACACCAGTAACCGCGGGAGCGATTGGTAGCGAGGACCAGCAGTCTACAACAGTACCGGAAACTTTAGGTCCCAAAAACAGACAGTGCTTACTTTCGATCGCTCCGACTATCATCACTGACAGACTGAGGAGAGCATGAATGTCCTTCATTGGTCGCGCCTCCAGCGCGACCTTCCCCCTTCCATATCGCTTCGGTGCCCCGTGAGCCTCGAGCATGCAGGCGTATCCAAAGCACGACGGAAGGCACCAAGCGCTTGCTGAAGGCTACGCATCGGGCAGAGACGTCCTGTCGTTCTCACACTGTCCGCGACTATAATAAGTCCAGAGTAGAGCCATAGACCCCTATATACTGACAAAGCCTGGCAGGTCGCCACGAGAAGCGGCCGCCAAAATGAAAAAGGTGGAGCGGCAGACACCGGATGGAGAGGAGAGCCTCGTGACTCGCGCCCCGCCGCGGCGAGACGCCAAAACACACCTCTCCCGAGCGAACAAGTGTGTTTCGGGTCCTCGACGCTGCAAAAGTTGTGCGCTGACGTCCAGGTTCCCCAAGAAATGGTCTCTTTGATGCTCTGTGCTACCAGATTTTCGCGCTGCGGCCGGGCACTCAATGGCGCTTTTGTCGAACTGCCAGGCTTTGTGAGTGTAGAGGAGGCTATGGTAGAGCATATCTTACATTATACGCCAGCCCCCAGAGTGCCGGGCGTCCCACGAAGACGGCTTTGGCTCCAAGGGCGAGAGCCTTGATGGCGTCGGTCCCGTGACGAATGCCTCCGTCCAGGTACACCTCGATCCAGCGTGGAACTGCTCTGATGATCTCCGGGAGGGCCTCGATCTGCGCGTTCACGCAAGCCGAGGTGGTAGACCTCAGAGAGGGTTTTGAAGGCCTCGGGTTCGGTGAGTTCGACAGGAGGAATCTCCACACGTAACGATTGCGGAAAAAGAAACGGTAAAAGCAGGCTGGGGCCATATGTTGCGCTTTTGAACTCCCACGGCGACGAGGAGAAGTAAGTGATGTCGAAAACGCAGAAAACGAAGATTGGATGTTGATTGGTGAGAGTCGCTGATGACGAATTTTCGTAAAAGAAAACAAAGCTCACATTTTTCTTTCTTTTCTTCTGCGGAAATTCGTCATCAGATACTCTCACCGACCAACATCCAATCTGCGTTTGCTGCGTTGTCGACGTCACTTCCTTCTCCTAGTCACCGTGGGAGTCCAAAAAGCGCAACCTAGGGCCCTAGGTCGACACCTAGAAGTGTGATGCCTTTCTTCGGCATACCCACCCATATGAAAGATGTTGTAGACAGATAGTTGCGTATAGAACCTGGGACGATTTTTAGGACGTCATCGTTTAGAGCAAGGTGCCTTCATGCACGCTTAGGGTGATGTCATCTGGCCATTTTATTTCTGACGCTTTTGTTTCTTTTTTGTTCCTGAACGCGAGCAAGCGCGTCTCCAGGCACGAGCTCTTGACATTGATAGTGCTACGGCGGCATTTTCTTACCGTCCATTTCATTTTTCTCGAAAACGCGTGCTGTCGGCATTGGGTACTACATAGAATGTCATCGCACTAAGCAAACCACGCACGAAGGTACCGTAGTTTAGAGCACCGTTTGCACGGCGGGGACACGCCTATGCGGCAGGTAGAATTAAAGCAATGAGCACGCGCGGGTGGCTTTGGTTCCAGAATAACGAGTTTTAACAATGTGTTTAAATTCCTTTTTTTACATTGGAGCTGTTAAGGGCTAGTTTTCCCAGTTTCTTCTCCGTGGACAAATAAATCTCGACACAACCCTCTGGACAGCTACCGCCATATATAAGCGACGGCGGCAAATAGTGCAGATCCGCTGCTTTTCCTTCTCTACCAGAATAGAAAGGCTGAAAGTATTTTTAAATATGTGTATAAAACTCGACCGTTCCAAGTGCGGTGAAGTGAAATAAAGGAGATAGTTCCATAGAGACCATCACAAAAACACGGATACACGAACACTCCTGACGAGAATTAAACTTGGCACGAAGCAGTGTTGGCAGTAAGGCGTTACAATTAACGGCGTTCCCGCTAACGCGTCACTTTTTGTTAACGTTGTAACGTACTCGTGAAGTTTTGAAAACAGCAACGGGTAACGTACTTACGTTACTTATCTCATGTAACGGATAACGTAGTTACATTACTCGTTGCATCTTTTTCCAAAGAAATGAAGAAAAAGCACACTTATTTTGTTCGTGTTTCTATACTTCGTTTTACCTTAAGTCCAAACACAGCCGACGCTACGGGTTGATGGGAGCAATCAGAGAACGGTAAAAGGGCACCATCATGGTGTTTGTCATGTTTCTGTACGTATTCGATCATCACTGAACCAATCATAGACGAAGGGCCCAGTGACTTGCGCTTTATACTCTGCTTGATTTATGCCATTTGCTCCTAGCGTCTGCCGCGTCTGGACTGAAGCTGAACCAAATTATAGGCGCGTAGTCATTAATTATTGCACTCATTCCCTGTACCTTCATGATTTTGCCTGCATCTTTTTTTATGCAAAAAGTCCCAGTTTAGAAAAACCGCAAAGCCCACACCGTTTCTCGCAACGTCCAAAAACGCTGTCGCAAAGAAAAAATGCTCTTACCTTTAATTTGTAAATAAAAAGTAACGCAAAAGTAACGTGCGTTATTTCTGATCGATAACGGTAACAGTAGCGCGTTTCTTTTAGTTTGAGGTAACGCGGGTCTGTAACGCGTTCCTTTATTTTGCAACTAACGAGTACCGTACTTCGTTACTTTTTTTTGTTACGCCTACAACCAAAAAAAATATCCAGCCAGATAGTTTATCGACAGAGCAAAGCAGAGGAATTCTTTTATTGCGTGAGCTAAGCAGAGTAGGTGTGTGGGGACAAGTAATAGTTGGTTTAACAGTTGAACCAACGAACTACACTTGTTTGATCATGATGACAAAGTTCTGGGAACGAGGAATCTGTTGAGCTACCCACCATACGCATGAGGTGTGCAGTTGTTATAGCCCTTTACACACCAGCCGCGCTCCCATCACACGCAGACAAAATGCGCAACTCACATACTTCATGTGTATGGAAGCTTAACACCTTTTGTTCCAGTATTTGTCGCCATGTTCTATCTTAATCAAAGTAAGCGGGAACACGGGAGCGCGTGGCACTGGGTACCATCGGAGCACTCTAACGACCCGGCGCTAAAACTGCAGCGCCTCCGATACCACGGGCTCCCATCTTCCCGCTAACTGTGATTAAAACAGTACAAACTATACAGTGAAATTGTTTTTCTTACTTCTAAGAAGTAAGCGATCCTCCTAAATAACCGCCCTCACTAAACGAAATTGGTGTTAGTTTAATACCTGAGGGCCTAAATGCACACTACTGCTTCGTCCCGATCATCCAGTTGTCCCCCTTATTTCGATGGGAGAAAATAATTCTCCGACGCAGCAACGGTTGCAAATGAATAACCAAAGAAAATTATTTTCCGCTGCACTCATTCCAGAACTGGTTCTGAGGAACGTACTGTGGATGTCACTCCGTCCAGTTGCCGAGCACCGTGGTTGGAGACGAGGATGCCAGAAACACCGGCTTTGACGGCATTCCTCGCATCTTCGGCTGTGATAAACCAAATTGAAATCGTGAAGCATTCATTGGGATGTTTAGACACATTCGCAAAGCAACCACCTTTCAAGAGATAGTGTGGCCACCGTGGGACTAGAATCCGCTTTGTTGGGGCACCAGGTCGTCAAGCAGGGACTAGCGAGGCAAAGAATGCTGACTCTCTGGTGTGATCCTCCCCCGCCCTTTTGCGTTCTTACTATTGCTCAGCTTGCATTTTTTTGCTTGTCTAGAAATAAAAAATAAAAAAACAGACAACCCCGTAGTCGCCTTTGCAACTGCATGATCCGACCAATACCCATGAGAAAATTACTTTTTTTACTAAATTAATTTATTTCGGTCTGGCTTTCACACGTGTTGGGCAGAGTAATATTTTCATGTTAATCGATAGACCTTTCCTATAAAATCCTACGAGGCCTCTTGTACAGGGATGTCTCGCTAATATGGACACCTCCGTTCCCCCAAAATCGTCCATAACGTGAGCTGTCCATATAATAACGAGACCAAAATGCATGTATTTTCCAGTTTGTTCCCGAAAATGGTGTCCATATAGCGGGGTATTAATAATAAAGGGGTCTATATTAACGAGACATGACTGTAAATGGCACATTGCACCACGCGACGCGAGAGAATGTGGGGCCGTTTGAATGTAAAAATACTCCCAAAAGCCGGGACACATCATAATTCAAATAAGAGCGCCGACTTGACTCAACAGAAAACAACAATTTCATTAGATGTTTCGCCTCCCATACGACAGGCATCTTCAGTAGTTACAAAGCAAATGCAAGGTTGAACCTCAAGTCAACGCTGTTTATCAGGAATGTCCGTATAATCTACGCCTTGGACGGGTTTGAGCGCTTCGTACTACATCCTGGAAGGACACAATTCCTTTTTCTTACCACTGCGAGCTCAGAACACAAAGAAAAAAGAGCGAACACGTTGAAAAGCCGATATGTAGCTCGTTTTTCTATCGTCCTGATATCTTTGCATTTTGAAATCGCAAAACGATCAACAGACATAAACCGCTCCTTTCTTTTATGGGGCCCCCTTCACTGTTCACTACATCGGAGTGACTTAGTGCATCGAAATTGTGGTATAGGACGTGCTGCTTTTTTTCCGAAATTGTGTTTTTGAAACTCGCGGCCAACGAAACTAACAAACATCTGGGTATGAATGGCGTAGGCTGTCAAGAACGAGCTCCGTTTTCGATCACACTAAAGTTTTCCTGAAAATCACTTATAACTTATTAATTAGACAACGGCAAGCTCTGATCATTCGGCATCTGGTCCAAACCCGTTTGTGCCACATTTGTGCGGATACGTACGTGCTTTTGCGATAAAACAAGAACAAAACACAATACATTTGTTTTTCGGGGACACAAGGACGCAAAAAAGAAAAGTATTTCGTAAAAGTTATTGCCTCACCGGTTAGAACTCCCTTGGCGATAACTTTTAGGCTGGTGATGCTCCTGAGCCATTTGATGTCGTCCCACGTCAATGAAGGATCGAAGAGTTTTTCGCCGTAGGCAGCCAGCCCTGACCCTGACGAGGGATCCAGGCCTCCGCCAACGCCTTCCAGGTTGGCCACACTAGAATCAGTCAGAGGAAAAAAAAAACAGGCATTCTGAGTTTGATTTTTTGCTTGTTTGGGTCGTTGATTGAACTCGAACATTTTTTAAAGACACAAATAGACAAGGCTAATCCATAGAAAGAAATCCTGAAAGAGAGGAGGAGATCAGAAATGCGGTAACTTCAGAGTGCCGAGCTTTGATTGGAAGGATTAGTGGGTCGATGCAAAGGCTAGCTGCCTTTGTCTATTCCCACCGTCTCCCTCCAATCAGGTTGAACGACGAACTTCCCTCGCGCAGGTACTGGTTTTCAAACGTCGAATGCCAAGTTGCAGGGTGTAACGTTCGAATGCCGATCACCGAACGCTAGACCGTGGGCGAAGAGCGGATGAAACTTGTTCGCTATGATTGGAGGAGACAGTTTGCGCTTGTGTCACTACCCACTATCAATTTTATTCGGAGTTCGGCGCTCTGACGCATAATAATTAGTAATAGTATTTATCATGATATTAGGTTACTTGATTTGCATTCAAAAACCTTCCAGTATTCAAAATGTCGGGTCGATAAAACGATATTGTTTGTTTTTTCCTAATGAGTTTTGTAGATATGAGAGTCGTTTTTATTTCAGTTTCTTCGTTTCGTTCGTTTTTGTTCCCAGCGTAGATGAGGGCATTTTAGCTTGCCCTCATATATGCTGCTAAAATTTAAACTGCTGGCGGCTTCTTGCTAAAGCGGTGATATTCATCGGGAAAGGAAGTGCCTTCTCATAACGGCGGCCCCCATGTTGCCCCATCCCTTCTTACCGGCGCCAAAAACAGACGCATATGTGCCGGAATGCGTGACTGGCGTTATTTTGAAGTTACTCCACGTCACTTCACAAAGGTAATGCTCAATACCTGAGTAAACAGGTCATAAACGACTGAATAGAGCGAGAGGCGAGAGGGTGGATACGCTTGCAGACGACGGAGTTGTCACCACTCTGGGAGGGCCGCCAGCCCAGCAACATTGATGCCCTCTACTCTTAACATTTTTTGCTGCCGATTTTATTTCTGGGGCGTCAATATCTACGCTCAAGAACGTCCTTTAGAAGCTGCTTTTTCGGAACCATTAACTTGAGACTTAAAGTACGCAAAGGAAAGATTCGGAAAGCAGAGGCTTACGTCAGGCCATCCGGCAATGTGAAGTTGTTCTTGACGTCTGCGATTCTGTTCCCAAACAGGGGTGTATCGACGGTGACGACAAGTGCCTTGTAGCCGGACTTCTCTGCACGCTGCACCAGGTCTTTGGTGATGTCTCGGTCCTTGTACACATACAGCTGGAACCAGCGCAGTCCTTCTGGAGCCGCAGCAGCCACGTCCTCCAATGTGGTGTTGCTCAGCGTGCTCAGGATCATCAGCGTGTTCGCCTTCTGGGCCGCTAGGGACAAAACAAATTCGTGAACCGTGGTCATGGCTAAAGTCACAGGATCCCGGGAAAGTAGCACCATTGGCTTCCCTGCCGCTTCTAGCAGTACACTAACAGTTACTTACATACAATAGACCCCCCCCCCTCCCTTCTAAAGCCATTTGCTGATCGGCATCTTTTACCATGGCAATCGAGATTTTCGTCTTTTGAATCTTCGAAAGGGTCATTCTGAACCAACTCTACCAAGATCGCGATGGCGCGTCATCGTAGCGAAGGCGTTTCTTTTCAATATAAACGTAATTAGCACTTTACATGCAATGAACTTATCAGTTTGGTTCATCTCCTCAAGTGTCTTACGAATATACCGTTCTTCCTGCGTCTTTGATGACAGAAAAATTATTTTATATTGCCGCAAGCGCCTACGTACCTTCCGGTGGTGGTGTAAAGGTGTGGTCTAGTTTCGCCAGTGTGTGGATTGTAAAATCTTGTTATGCAAGAAATGTCTTAATAAAGCATCATGTCACTACGAAATTGAATCGGCTCGCTAAAACTGTAGAGCTCAAGGAAAAACTGCTCATTCCAAGGACCATTATGCTGAACATACAACTAGCTTGGCGCTACTTTCACAGGATCTAGTAAATTTAGTCATGGCGTCTCAGAATGTTCCATTTAAAGTATTTGGTGCAGGGTAGGCCAGATAGAATGTTTGCTTTCTCCGCAGCTGAAGATTGCAAACTATCATATACATTGGTGAGATCAGTACACCATCTGAATAATGTCTTTACGCAGTGCTAGGTCAGATAGTGTATCCGCCTTCGCTGCCGCGGAACACAACAAATTATAATGACAGGGGTTATAGCGTTCAGGCATGTTCAACTGAAAGTATTCATTCAGGGTATGCGAGAAAGTCCGTTCAACTCCTAAGCCGTTGAAGAAAACACAACAGTAGTGGACAATGATGATGGCGTCTCTGCATGTTTAATTTAAAATATTTATACTTTGCTGGTCAGATTAATCTTAACTTGCTTAAATATATAGTAATATTCAGCTTCCAACACTAAAAAATAATTTTTTCACCATGAAGGAGAGGCTAGGTGGTTCGTTTGTTCAGTTAAATTGTCGAAGGAAACGCATCAATCAGAAGTTACAAATAAAAATCGAAATTTGAGCGAGCGGCAAACATCGTCTGCTCTCTGAGCCAAAATTGAACATAGCGCCTTAAGTTACATTCATAGGTACATTGGTCGACCAAGAACACGTCCGCCGTTCATTCAAACAAGCTTGTTGAGCTCATAAAAAAATATATATATAGGCATTGAAATTTAAGAAGGTAAAAAGGATCACTTCAGTGTACATTCAGTGAAAGTTCGAGCTGTTAACGGTGCAAGGGCCGATTTTTCCGGCTCGTTTTAAAGCGTAAAGTCCTTATGTTTTACATAAAATGAACACACTAATTATACCCTACGGAAAGGCAATATAAATAAGGGAGCGATGATAGTTCATTTCTCTTGATTGCTTTTTGGGCAGGATGTTATTACTCTAGTTTTATATTAATCGGTAAAATGCAATAAAATATAATCTAGGAAGGGAATAAAAAAATCAATATTAAACTCTGCCTGCATAAATATGTGAAGTCTGCCAAGAAAAACGCAGACCTTATTTGCGGCGTCAAGTGTGACAATCAAATATTTCGACTTTCCTTGTAAGTGAACCTATACCTACCCACAATTACAACATAATTACATAGGTATTTTCTACTTTATAAACGAGTTTTTATTTTCTTGTATAATAAAAAAACCCGAGTTTTTATCTTCAGCACAGAGCAGCCTGATTTACTGAAGGTTCCAGTCGTGGTTCATGCAGTGATATGTCGGCTTCCGTTTCCAAGAATATTTCTGTGCAGTGATATGCATGAGCTTCGACTTCCGTTTCCAAGAATATTTCTTGGGTTGTTTAACTGAGTACGCGCTTCGAACAGAAGGTTTGGGGAAGGTCCTATATGACATATTTGCCCCACTAGCATGTATAATCCGCAAAAGCAAACTTGGGTTTATAAAGAAAAAATCGTTAGACAGTCCGGACGTCATTCATAGTCACTCGTAAAACAATCTCATTGTCTACACGTCGACATATTCCTGCATTATTAGCTCACGAAGAAGCTTTGGGTGACGCATCGATTAATATTAACGTATACTGCCATTCTCAAAGCCCGTCACGACTCGTCATGATGAACTATCTTAAATTTAAAAAATAATTCCCGTGTATAGTTTGCACTTTCATATAGCTCGTATCGCGTAAGATTTTAACTACTGAACATGTTCGGTAAAAGAGTGAGTAAAATACGGAACATAGAGTGTTCTTTTTTTATTTCATGTTATCGGAGCCAATGACTTCTCAGCTGTCCTTCTGCCTTTTTCTGCCCTTGCGCTCACATTCGATGGTTGCAGACAGCGGCTGATGTCCGCAGCATTCGAAAGTGACATGGTGAGCCAAGGTGGCGTTCATTAGGGTAAAATAAAAGCTATAAAATGTAAGCCAATTTTGTTATCTCGTTCCTTCCGCCAGTTCGTATGGTGATACAGACACCAGAATGGTCCAAAATGACATACAAGGCTTGTGGAGGTTAACGAAATCAAATAATGGAGAAACTTCCGGAAGCAGTATGGTACTTCCGATTCACTATTGTTTTTGCTTGAGTTTTTAGAATCTTCAGTGAGTATCGCCTACTTTAGAAGTGTCAAAGCCGAGGACAAACTACGGCACACCTGAAATTTACTTAAAAGGGATCAATATCCTTTCCTGTTCCCTTGGGTGAAAAGAAAAATCACTTGTTCCTCAAGGAAATGACAAATTTGCTGAAGGTAACGTGGACTCGGCTTCAGGACTACCTATTCAACTAGACTGTCTCATATATCTGATAACGACTAGAAAAAAAAACTCACCAAACGCTTTAGACTACTTTGTAAACGGCGAAGCATCGGCGGCGAGCACCTACCTTATTATATTCTGTGACGTTAATCCTAACGGTTGCACTAATCTCAGTGCAGCGGGGCCGCTTTTACGGGAGTCGACACTTTACTCAGCATCAAAACGCACAAATGACAAATCAAGACAGATTCAAAATAGTTGACCAGAGACGCTAGGCCTACGCCAGTACCACTAGGAAACCAAGCACCCGCACAACGCTTCCGAATGCGTGTACTTGCGACAGTCGTTTACTGCAAACTACGATACGTCGTTTGACGTTTGTATATCTCGGCAAACGCGAAACCACTCCGGCTCATAAAAAAGTAGACTAACTAAACCAGTTACATGAACTGAGAAACGCTCGCCGCAAACGCCGGCAGCCATGTTTGTTCTCGTTTGAAAACATAAAGCATATCCTGAATAAAAGACTAGCGCGGCACACAGAAATCACAATGAACGTTCAATGTGCCAATCATTTCTCCAACCAACGAGAGCCGAGAAAAGAGGCGTAGCAATAGCTACGCTCCTTTTGTTATGAGACGGGGCCTAGAGCAGGGCTGCCTCTACCTCAACAGCGTCTGGCGGCGTAAATATTGGGCTAAATTTTTGCTTCAGCGTTCCTTTCAGCCGTCAGTCACCTCAGTCACTCAAGAGCTTTAGACGGGCAGGGCATGGCCTACAGTACGATCCCGTTTCTTGCTTTGTGATTCGTTCTTTGGTGTTCGCATTGGCTAATACCGCAATCTCGTTGACTCTGGAGAGACATCAAGATGCTGGGGGACACCCGCCATGTCCCACGCTTCTCAGGCTGCCCAGTGTGACTGTACAGCTGAGTTGAAACGCCCGGTCTGCGAGATTCACCTCTTGCGGTGGCCATCTCTCCTTCTGGATGAGCCATCTTCTGGAAGGCCGTGGGCGCGATCCCGATGGGCATGGAGAGCTTCTGGTCTTTGAGCAGCGTCACTCCCTTGTCTCTCGTCGCCACATTGTTGAGCTGCTTGGGACGCAGACGCAGCCTGGATCACCGAAGGAAGACCACAATCAGATAGAGCTCGGGCATGGGACAGAACTAATAATATACGCTGCCCTCTAACAAATAGAAGTATGGGAGGTTATTATTCTTTCTGCAGAACATGGTGACAGCCACTTAACGCGAACCATGCAAGGATCCCAGCCAAATTATGAAATTGCAAATTCAATTAGATAAAAATTTTAAAAATGGCTACAGTAACCACTATTTCTTTGTTGTTTTTTAATTGCTATAGCATTTGTTATATTTACCTCCACCTTTTGTTACGAAGCCATGGACGACGTCAAGGACGATTTCAGCAGGGAAACTGAACTGGTGCATAGGTCGCGACGTTGATCTTTCCGCTAAATTTAGCGGAGAAACTGTATTGGTGCGTGCGTCACGTGACGTAATTTTTTCCACTGAACTTAGCGGGGAGCCAGAATGGGTGCATAGGTCACGTAGTGTAATATTTCTCCGATGAATTTAGCGACGAACCTGAATTGGTGCATCAAGGCACGTGACGCAAATTTTCCGCTAAGTTTAGCGGGAAACATTAGAGCCAGATACCAAGAAATCTGTGATGAATAGCTTAATAGTGCAATCGCGTGCAACTAAATGTGTGCTGGGATCATAAGCATGACGTTTCACGTGCTCGTTATTCCGGTGCACATGGCACTTTTCCGGCTTAGGCCGATCAAGCATGCAGTCTCGGGTTTTATTACCATGAATCACCACCAGCTAGCTTTTTTTTTAAGTATTGTTGCAATCAAGCATACAGCCCAGCCCTAAGTCAACGCTAGACAACACTAAGGACAGCACTGACGTGAGCCTAAAGCACCGTTCACACACTTGCAATCAAGTACGACGGAGAGAGACAAGACAGGTTGTTAAGCCCCTTGCGACGTCGTAGGACCAGATGCGCTGCTGCAGAGCAGGTCCTACGCCTTCGAAGAGGCTTAAAAAAGCTGTCTACCCTTTCTTGGTCCTACTGGGTTCTAAGTTTGTGAACGGCGCTTACACACAGTGATCCAGATCTCTATCAGCAAGGACGCACACAAGAGGTGTTTCCATTACACGCCGCATCCTCCGCCCAAAAAAGCAAAAAAATGCTGGAACCGTTCCGAAGCTCGTGCGGTACTCTTGTGCATTGTGCCTAAACAAGCGCGTGCTTAGGGGCAACGCCAAATCTCAAGCTTTTTTTTCTTTATTCCTCCTTCCCAAAACGTCTTATATACCAATTTATCAAGATTCGAGTATAGTTGGAAAAACTTTAGGATTGCGTGAGACGTTTTTTCATACAAAATATTAAACAAGCAAACGCTGTCTACAATACCAGTCTCAGACAGTGAAAAACTCAAGGTAGAAATTGTACATCAACAGCTCGTCACCTACGAAAAAAAAATGGACAGAACATTGCGAACGCAGAGGCAGAGTGCACAGTCCAGAACTTTGTGCTAGTTGTTGCATAGCGCTTTTGAAGCATACTAGTGACAACACAAGCCAAAAATGGCTGGTTTTCTAATAGGCCAGCGGGATTTTCTAACGAATCAACAGATCTGTACTTCCCTCGACTGTGAAAAAGTTATAAATAACGTCAAAACTACCTCGCTACTTTTATGCGGTTGTTAGAAGTTTAGTCATTTACTCTCCAATTCAGTAGTTCATTCTTTAAATTAATTATTTCGACGCCGATACTCAGTAACTTAATTCCTTCTTTATGAACTTGTACATGTCCGGTTTTCAGTCAGAACATCGACCACGAAAAAGAGCACGGCTTTCTTCTTCACCTCCTCGCTTCCGTCTGCTCCCTTTCTCTACGGGAGGATGGGGTCTGAAAACAACATGGAAGGACTTGACGACACCCAGCAGAACGTGTGAGTGGCCACGTCCTGCCGTGTGTCACAAGCACACTCGAAGGCGTTGTCCAAAGATGGCAGCGGAGGTTCACCCCCTCCCCCCCCCCCCCCCCCAAAAAAAAAAAAGAAGAGAACTTTTAAGGTGGGCTTGGACCGGAGGAAAAGCCTCCGATTGCGCTGACCGTATGCTGTGCACCTTAGCAGAATATGCGTTCTTCGTGAACAGCCCTTCAAGGTACCAGTATAAAGGCAGCCATGACTAAAACGCATTATATGACATACAGTAGCTATACAGTAAAATGGTTCAAAATTAGTACAAGAGTAACAAACTTCTATATTTACACAGTTTACATATCTGGTAAAGTTGACTGAAGAAAAGCAAACGAGGTCGACGAAAATACCTAAAAAATAAATGCCAAGAAGAGTGAAATCACATATAAATAGTTAATTTTTACATTGAGGAATAATTGTTGCAATTGAGACATTTAAATTAATTTCCGAGTTTTCGTGATTTTAGTAGTTTTCAGTTTACGTTTTACGTTTCTTTACATTTCCACTTGCTTTTCACTGTATGCTTTGAATGCGCACAGAGCCACTTTTACCGAAAAGAGTTTGCTTCTTTTGTTATGTTCTCTGAAAAGGTAATATCATATACAGCAAAGGTTATGGTGCTTCTATTAATAACGTTATTTTCCTTTGTTGTTTCGTTATAATAGACTAAAAATATTTGAAAAATCCCCCCAAAAGGCGAAAACCGATCATACGCATTACTGTTATCAACTCCACGTCGTTGGCAACGGTGTAGAATTTTGCCGGTGCCAAGGTCGCTCGACAAAAAATGCACTATGAAGATATTTATTTTTCACAGGGTGTAGTTATCAGATACGTCCTGAATTTAGTAGGTTGAGGCTTACTTTCATAGACACCAACCTTGGCATCAATTCTTTTTTTATATATATATATAAACCGAACAATTCTGTAGCTGGAGTCGAGGCCAACTTAAAGATCTTTTGTTTTTGACGTTTGCTCTAATTACAAGCCAGGTTTGTACCGGTTAATTATGGTTGACAAAAAATGAGATATTTCAACCTACAAAAAGTAAAAAGAAAAAGAGGTAGGCCGGTGAAAACTTGGCATGGCGAACGGAAAAGGATGTTTTCCCCGCTGGAATTTCCGACATTCAAAATGGCAATGGCCAGAGTGGAAAATGTGTGTACAATCTCCCACAATTTAAAATGCCCATTGGCCGAGAAGGTTCATACGGGTGTGCTAAGCTCGCCTAAATCAGAGCCTATTAATTTCAGAGGAGAGAATACAACAAAGGTTTATTTATGGCCTGATCCAAAGCAATGTAGGCCTGACAAAAGAGGACCCAGTGCATTCGCATGAAACTAAAATAAAATTTCGGAGACCGACGTGCCACAACAACGAAGGGTATATATCTGGCACGCCTTAGCGGAGAACAGAGGAATAATTTAGAGCAATGTTATAGGGGTTACTGAACACAACAACAACAAGGAAATAAGTTACTCACTACTAGAAAATGAAAGGAACGCTTTACGTGCCTAAGTTACCTCGAAATAAAAGGAAAGCGGTACCCTTACCGATAAAGAGACACATGTCACTTTGCCGTGCGTTTTGATGGCGTCGATTCACCCTGTCTGTCATTAACGGTAACAGCGTTTTTCGACACTGCGACAAAAAACATAGGTGTTTAGATTTTTTTTTAAGTGGGATTGTTTACGAGAAAAAACAGGCATAATTTTTAAGGTATGTGAGATGAGTGCAGGAATTTATAACTTGGAGCCTTGAAGCGTAATAGTTTAAAGTCTTAAGAAAAGGTAACGAGTAGAAGTAACTACGTTACCCGTTACTCGAAATAAGTAATGTAATTAAGTCATCTGTTAATGTTTTGAAAACATAACGTGTACATTACCACGTTACCGAAAAGGTAACGCGTTACCCCTAACACTAATTTGGATGTTTGGGCGTGCAACCGAAATCTTGGCTACACGGCGCCTTTGCCGCAATAAGCCCACGTCAGATTGAGGGCATTTCGGCCGTGATTCAAACAGTCACCTGAAACTGCCACATCGAATGGGCCATTCATAATGTTACGTACATGACTCGCATTGACTTCACATCGGCTGCCATTGTGGTTGGCTTCTTACTGAGCACGAACCTTCTGCAGCGTACATTTCGTACCACCGAACTTGCTTTACCCGACAAGGACAAAATGGAACGACCACTAACATGGCGCGATGACGTCGTAAGGGATCCTCGCGCAAGGAGCTACAAAGACGTCACTGCGCCGATCTGTGATTGGAGGATTGCCGTGTGCGGATGTTGGCAGCTGCGCAAAGTGACTGAGAGCGCGATGTCGGCGTGCATTTGAGGAATGGCAACACTCGTTTAGGGTGCAGATGAGAAATGTAGCCAGTGCAGTACAACTGCTAGCTTAGGGTCTTTAACGTGCATCACGCAGTAGTGGTGCGCGACGACACGCCGGTACGCTGTTCGTCCAGATTGAAGGTGGCAGAGGTTAGGGTTGAACCACGGTTGAACCCAGCATCTCCGGGTTCTGCAGAACGAGCTTTCGCTCCATACCCTCCGAGCCGCTGTACGTGAAATCATGCGGCCACAGATTCCTACAGCGTGTAAACAAATGCTATGGAACAATCTTAAGGCGGTCTGAAACAATTGGTTTCGCAACATATCGGGATGGTATTTACTACAAAGGCGCGGCTAGATGGTTGAAGCTTAGTATGGACATGTCAGCGGATGAGGTTTTCTGAAAGAAGGTTTCTGGTTTGAGAAGTAGTTTGGCGAATTTAATTAATTTACTTGGTAATAATTACTTGAACGCTCTTTTTCTTCTTAAAATATGACAACTCGTTTTGCCTGTATGCAGAAATCACGGGATGCAAATGTGCAACTGCAACATGCCAGGTGGAAGGAATACTGAAAACTTTAACTACCCAATTTTATGCAATCAAAGCACTAATTGCTTCTTCCATAACGGTATAATGCAGGAATTATTATTCTTTTTTCAATGTTGGTTTTGTGTTGAATAACTATTCGCGTTAGAAAACACCAAGTATGTTCCCAAAAATTGCCATAACTCATACGCGAATTCATTCTTCCGCAACGGTAAGGGAGAGTTCTGACGCTCCTGCGATAATGGAGGTTTAAACATTAAACTGGAGAAAAGAATTTCTCATACTTTTCTCGTGTGTTTTCACTTGCATTTGCGGATCAACTTCTGCTACTTCGTGGCATTTACATTCTACCTAATCTCATGCCGAAGAACATCCTTAATTCTCCCCAGTTATCGTGCCACGTTGGTGAGGTCCTAGAAATCTAAACACTGCCTCATTACTTACCCACGCCTCTTAAAAAAAAACATATGCAACAAACATATATGGCAAATTGGTAGGGAATTGCGTTGCATACGTGAAACAATTCTAACGTCACAAATCTTCGGCGATACTCTGATATTCATATATGCAAGAATGATAACCCTGGCGATCTCCCAGAGCCTTGCATTCTCTCGGGCTTCCTTCTCTCAGTGCGCACAGGTGGTCGAGCTCTCCTTGCCTACCTCACTCCTCCTCGCCTTACTCCTCTGCTCACATGACCTTCTCCGTTAACCAATCAGCATCGAGCCTCGCGGCCACGCATAGCCGACATCACTTACCAGGCTTCACGAAATGCTGATCACCTAGCCAAAAACATTTTCGCGTTAAAACGACGCTTTCTTTGTGGCTGATGTCAAAAGAGATCTAATGCGATAGCATTTGTCGCCCTCTTTCATTTCTTCCGTAGTCCATCGGACTCGAAGCTTTCGGTGAGCCTCTGCTCGGCTCCGATTTTTCGCCAATTTTCCGTCAATTAAAGAGGGTGCATAATTACAGGCAAAGTCACGTTTCCCCACCAAGTTTAGCTATGAAATTTGATGAGTGTATACTAGACCGTTTTAAAAGAATGCGTGCCGTCTCTACTCCGTTCGCTCCTCAGCTGAGACTGCGATGGAAGCTACGTCCACGTTGAACGATTCATACGTCCTTCCTTCGTCACTTGGTCGCGCTCTCGCTCCATTCTCAGGAACAGAGAGCTTGGTCAGGTGGTGAAAAGCATATGGGTCCGGCGGCCACATAGCTCCCACCCCAGGTTCAGCTTAGGGGCGAACAGAGTATATGGTAGCTGCATGAGCGACCTATCCGAGTTAGCGATTTGTACGGCACCTATACTCTGAGCATCTGTTGGACACGAAGACAAAGTCAGCGTTCGGGGTGGAACTCCGCTCCGCATGTATCGAAAACGAGTACTGCGCCAGTGCTTGGCCGATCCGATCACACGCTAAGTGTCTAAGTGATGGCGACTGCCAATGTTGCTCGATGAGCCTATGAAAATGGTTGAACATACAGCAACTCGGGCTTTTCGGCCAAGTTTAGCTGATGACCCGCGAGCAGACGGACGCACAAAATATCGCCGTCTGTCGGCATTAGAAACGCATTTAAGATGTGCACGCCGGAAGGCTATGCGGAGAGGAGTCGTCTGCTTCAGGCGCAGGCGTTGCGGTGACGTTAGAGCGACGCCAAGCTCCGGTTGGCTTTGATTGATACGGATAGTGGGTAGACCTAAAGCCACTGAATGAGCTACGCTTAGGTATCGGCACTCCGTTCCCCGACATTGTTGTGGGCGCCGCCATTTTGGCTCGTATGCAGAACAGATGGAACTGCCGATCGTCTTGATTCAAAAGTGCGACTTCCTCAGCATTGCATTCGGTATTAGGAAGGTAATGTAATATTGCTCTGCTCTGTCGCGAACTGTTTAAACATTTGTGGAGGGCGGAAAAGCGTTCCTGTGATTTCAGATAAAGCTTCAGACAACTGGCAACCATGATTTTAAGACACAATATGGCCAAGTGTCGTTCCTCTGAAGCGTAGCTTATTTAGTGGCACTAGGTAGACCTAAATGTTAAATGCGCTCGAGGTCTACACTTTATTTTCTTTCTTTTTCTTTTTTTGCAATCCAGTCAATAAGAGCTCGGCGTTCTGTCATCATCGGAA
>JAZHYW010031500.1:0-31943 GCA_037355805.1 Ixodes ricinus
GTACTATCACGATCAATATGAGTGCGAACACCGCTCTGTGTGGCCCGCGGTACTATCAGTGCCCTCTGGCGATTCCTCTTTAAACTGCAAGTTCACCTTGCGGTCGAGACATATCGTCTCTAATCGTCTCTAGCGATCGCCGCACCACTTTGCACTTCCGGGCCGTCTGCTAGAAACAAACGGTCGGCAAAACCGCGGAACTGTTCACCAATGACGAAGCAGATTTTTCGTTAGCAACGTGTGCCAGCAGATATACATTGTATAAATATTTTTAGGGTGATCTTTTTGATTAGGAACTTTTAGTGGATTATTCCGATGATTCTGATAAAAATACACGATACTTGCGGGTTTTCATTTCGCATGTTTTAAAAGCATTCTTGGGTTCTTTTTCCTCTTTCTCCTTTTCATTAAACGTCAGTTGTTAGTCAGCGCTCTATCCTGTCTCCCTTGTCTATCCTTCCTTGTCGTTTTGTGCTGTTAATTCAACATATTATGCATGCTTAAAGGTGTCGGCGAAGTATCGGGTATTGTTATCAGAGTCACGGGAATAATCTACTAAAACTTCCTAATCAAAAAATGACCCTAAAAATATTTATACAAGGTATTTCTGCTGGCGTACATTGCTAGCGAAAAATGTGCTTCGTCATTGGTGAACAGTTCCGCAGTTTCGCCGACCGTTTCTTGTTAGCAGACGACCCGGAAATGTAGAGTGGAGTGGCGATCACTAGAGACGATATGTCTCGAGCGCAAGGTGCATTTATAGTTCAAAGAGCGAATCGCTAGAGGGCACTGATAGTACTGCGGGCCCTGCGGAGCGGTGTTCGCACTCATATTGATTGTGATAGTATACGCGTAGGCTTCTGGAATAATCGGCGTAGAAGGTTCGACGCGTAGAACTTTCTGACCTCGAACAAGCAACACGGTTCTCGAATTTACCAGAACATTACATTAGATGTCAACGAAAAAAGGCGTCCTCGCGGCCAGGAATCGAACCCTGGCTTTACGCGTGGGAGGCAGGCGCTATAACCGTTAGGCCACGCGCGCGCTGCCTACTTGGTAAGCTGCGCGCGCGGCAATATCTTCACTTTTGCCTACTTTTTTTTTTACTGGTTCGCGTTTCTTTTAAAATTTTGTGGGATGCCGTTTCCCCATGACTTTGCTACCGGTAGGGTTACGTGTTTTCGAATAAATCCGAAGAACTCCGAAGAACATCCGCTGGTAAAATTTTCGTCACTTCGGATTTATCTGAAAAACTCCGAATATTGATGTTCCAGAAGAAAAAAAAATAAAGATAAAAAATGACTGCATTTTGAGTTTGGTCAGCGAACAGGGTCACTGGTCCTGAGAAAATGCTACCACATGTTTCTTTCAAACCTGTTAACATTCATAAAAAGGGGACTTACCGCTTGCCTCGTCGGGTTCACTCAGAACAACAGATTATTTTACTTTTGAGTTATGACAAATGCCACACTGTTCCCTTTTCTAGTATGGGCCATGCTATTTTTGCTTTAGAGGAAGGACAAGTTGTGCTTTTGTAATATTGAAAGCTATGATCCATAGAGTCTTCATAAAAGGGGAAGATGGGGTGGCCAGTTGAAGCACCGTTTACGACTCCAGCCCGCGAAGCAGCGGGATAGGTTGATAGATAGGATGGGATAAATGCGAACTTCCCAGCGACCTCCCCTACGATTTTATTGATTTTAATATATCGATATTTATTGAAGCAACACTTGTTTGAAACTTCTGTCGTGGGACAAATTAGTATTGCAAACGGCAATGGCGTCAACGAAAAATCCAGCTGAAGAAATATGAATTTGATACAAGCGCTCTCTCTTTAATCTAGAATACGTTGGCACCCGGATATTATTTATCTTTATTTTTGAAAAATAGGAAAGACAACAAAACTAAACTTAAAATTGAAAAGAATGCGAAATATAAAATATAAACTTCAAAAAACACCTTCGAATTTGACGGAAAAAAAAATAAAACTCCGAAAACACGGAATCTTATACCTATCTGAAAGGTCTTTCACAGCTTTGGCCCTTTCGCCGCCGTGGAATTTTGTTCCATATTCACTCTTACTGTTTTCTGTTCATCGAGGACGTCTTGTTAGAAAGCACCACGTCTGTGCAAAGCCCGGCTGAAAGAAAGCACTGCCAGAACCAGCGTACCAGCTGAGCGGCACTTGAATCGCGTAAATGTGCGCGGTCGCGCGCGTGTCAGCTTTCCCGGTACGAAAAGACGAGCTCGGTATCGCGTGCTTATATTTAAAGTTTAAAATAATAAAAATATTACTTATAATAATATTGTTTGTATTGGCTCAGGGGAGGCACACAACAGCAGAAAGACAACCGTCCGTACCATGCGTGCCCGCGGTGCCGCGTCTAGTGATGGTGAATATGTGACGAGATAATGTACAAGATCAGGACGCCGTGTTCTTCCGATCGTCGCGAAAACCGTTGCCGGAGTTTTGCAACTTAGAGTATGGGGTTGAGGCGAGTCAGCCAGCGAGTCGAGGTGACCTTGCGGACTGTTCTACGAAGGTTTCAGGTGGTAAAGACCTTGTGAGACACTGCAAGACGCTCTGGCAGAAATACTTTCGGAAGGTTAAGACGGGCGTAGGTCTAGACGTCTAGGCGGTATTGGACCAACACAGAGGGTCCCACTCGTATGCAAGTGTGTGTGAACCAGTCCCGAGAGATTGTAGCGTAAAGTTGCGTCGTACCCGCGAAAGGTCATGGCGTCGCGCGTGCTCGGCGGGCATCAAACAGTCGGAAGCGTTTCTTCGGCGAGCGAATTCGGTCGGCGGCAAGTACGTCTTTCCCGAGTGTGAACGAGACATGAGACGTGATGGAGAAATCTAAAGCCTCACTTACCGATGAGTGCCATTCCTAGATCCAACTCCTTTCTCAATATCTCGAGCATCTGGGTGACACCATCTTCCCCCTGTGAAAAGATATTGAAGCACAGATTGTTCGCAGAGACATGTGCAGAAATGTGCTCACCCTAGGGTCCGTCGGGCTAGTATTAGCCACCACGAATATTTTATTTTAAATGTTGACAAACAAATTGAGTCAAAAAAATAATCTTTGAGATTTATATACGAAGAAAACTAAAGGAGAGGAGAAAATGAGAGCATGCAGTGATGTCATTGTGCCGAGCTCTGATTGACGGGATAATTAGGAAACGCAAAGGCTAGCTGCCTATATCTCTACCTGTTTTCTCTCCCATCAAAGCGAACCAGTATGTCGTCTGCTTCGCGGACAAGGCCTGGCGTTCAAACGCCAGAGCCTGCCCGACGAGTCAGTGTGTAGAGAAAGAGATAGCCTTTGCGTCTACACACTATCTTTTCAATAAAATATGTGCACTGTGACATCACCAAACACTATGATTCTCTCTTCTCCTCCACCTCTTCTCGGCATATAAATCATTTTAAACGATCAGCTTTCTTTTGATCTTCAGGCCACTTTGAGGTATGTCTCTGGCCGTTCATTTTGCCCGCTAAATTTAACAGAAAAAATGAAGTCACATAACTCTATGTCACGGGACCTACACGCACATTCAGTTTCCCAGCTAAATTTAGCGAGAAATTAACGTCACGTGACGCGAAGTCCCGTGAGGTATACAAAAGTTCAGTTCCCCCGCTAGATTTAGCGAAAAAAATAACCTCGCAACACCAATCCCGTTTTGCCGTTAATCTTAGCGGGGAAAATGACGTTACATGACTTTATGTCAAGCGACCTATAGACAAATTCTGTTTCCCCGCCTAATTTAGCGACAAAAATAACGTCTCATGACGTCACATGTCCTATACCCGAATTCAGTTTCCCCACTAGATTTAGCGTGAAAGTCGACGTCATATGATTTCAACACCAATTCAGTTCATCCCTGAATTTATTGGGAAAAACATTACGTAACGTGATTTCATATCTTGTGACATAAACAGCATTAAGTTTCACCGTTAGCTTTAGCGGGAAACTGACGTCACATGGCTTGATGTTACGTGACCAACACACAAACTCAGTTTACCCGCTAAAGTTAGCGGGGAAAACGACACGCGATCTTACCCAATTTTGTAAACTATGTCTTCAGCTAATCGCTTAATTAGACTACAACATTCTCGTTTCTTGTATCTTTTTTCAATCTTTTTCATGACCACTAAACAGTTTTTGTTGCTTTGGTTAACCAGTACAAACAACTGCTGAGGGAGATACAGGAGCACACCAGTAACCGCGGGAGCGATTGGTAGTGAGGACCAGCAGTCTACAACAGTACCGGAAACTTTAGGTCCCAAAAACAGACAGTGCTTACTTTCGATCGCTCCGACTATCATCACTGACAGACTGAGGAGAGCATGAATGTCCTTCATTGGTCGCGCCTCCAGCGCGACCTTCCCCCTTCCATATCGCTTCGGTGCCCCGTGAGCCTCGAGCATGCAGGCGTATCCAAAGCACGACGGAAGGCACCAAGCGCTTGCTGAAGGCTACGCATCGGGCAGAGACGTCCTGTCGTTCTCACACTGTCCGCGACTATAATAAGTCCAGAGTAGAGCCATAGACTCCTATATACTGACAAAGCCTGGCAGGTCGCCACGAGAAGCGGCCGCCAAAATGAAAAAGGTGGAGCGGCAGACACCGGATGGAGAGGAGAGCCTCGTGACTCGGCGCCCCGCCGCGGCGAGACGCCAAAACACACCTCTCCCGAGCGAACAAGTGTGTTTCGGGTCCTCGACGCTGCAAAAGTTGTGCGCTGACGTCCAGGTTCCCCAAGAAATGGTCTCTTTGATGCTCTGTGCTACCAGATTTTCGCGCTGCGGCCGGGCACTCAATGGCGCTTTTGTCGAACTGCCAGGCTTTGTGAGTGTAGAGGAGGCTATGGTAGAGCATATCTTACATTATACGCCAGCCCCCAGAGTGCCGGGCGTCCCACGAAGACGGCTTTGGCTCCAAGGGCGAGAGCCTTGATGGCGTCGGTCCCGTGACGAATGCCTCCGTCCAGGTACACCTCGATCCAGCGTGGAACTGCTCTGATGATCTCCGGGAGGGCCTCGATCTGCGCGTTCACGCAAGCCGAGGTGGTAGACCTCAGAGAGGGTTTTGAAGGCCTCGGGTTCGGTGAGTTCGACAGGAGGAATCTCCACACGTAACGATTGCGGAAAAAGAAACGGTAAAAGCAGGCTGGGGCCATATGTTGCGCTTTTGAACTCCCACGGCGACGAGGAGAAGTAAGTGATGTCGAAAACGCAGAAAACGAAGATTGGATGTTGATTGGTGAGAGTCGCTGATGACGAATTTTCGTAAAAGAAAACAAAGCTCACATTTTTCTTTCTTTTCTTCTGCGGAAATTCGTCATCAGATACTCTCACCGACCAACATCCAATCTGCGTTTGCTGCGTTGTCGACGTCACTTCCTTCTCCCTAGTCACCGTGGGAGTCCAAAAAGCGCAACCTAGGGCCCTAGGTCGACACCTAGAAGTGTGATGCCTTTCTTCGGCATACCCACCCATATGAAAGATGTTGTAGACAGATAGTTGCGTATAGAACCTGGGACGATTTTTAGGACGTCATCGTTTAGAGCAAGGTGCCTTCATGCACGCTTAGGGTGATGTCATCTGGCCATTTTATTTCTGACGCTTTTGTTTCTTTTTTGTTCCTGAACGCGAGCAAGCGCGTCTCCAGGCACGAGCTCTTGACATTGATAGTGCTACGGCGGCATTTTCTTACCGTCCATTTCATTTTTCTCGAAAACGCGTGCTGTCGGCATTGGGTACTACATAGAATGTCATCGCACTAAGCAAACCACGCACGAAGGTACCGTAGTTTAGAGCACCGTTTGCACGGCGGGGACACGCCTATGCGGCAGGTAGAATTAAAGCAATGAGCACGCGCAGGTGGCTTTGGTTCCAGAATAACGAGTTTTAACAATGTGTTTAAATTCCTTTTTTTACATTGGAGCTGTTAAGGGCTAGTTTCCCCAGTTTCTTCTCCGTGGACAAATAAATCTCGACACAACCCTCTGGACAGCTACCGCCATATATAAGCGACGGCGGCAAATAGTGCAGATCCGCTGCTTTTCCTTCTCTACCAGAATAGAAAGGCTGAAAGTATTTTTAAATGTGTGATAAAACTCGACCGTTCCAAGTGCGGTGAAGTGAAATAAAGGAGATAGCTCCATAGAGACCATCACAAAAACACGGATACACGAACACTCCTGACGAGAATTAAACTTGGCACGAAGCAGTGTTGGCAGTAAGGCGTTACAATTAACGGCGTTCCCGCTAACGCGTCACTTTTTGTTAACGTTGTAACGTACTCGTGAAGTTTTGAAAACAGCAACGGGTAACGTACTTACGTTACTTATCTCATGTAACGGATAACGTAGTTACATTACTCGTTGCATCTTTTTCCAAAGAAATGAAGAAAAAGCACACTTATTTTGTTCGTGTTTCTATACTTCGTTTTACCTTAAGTCCAAACACAGCCGACGCTACGGGTTGATGGGAGCAATCAGAGAACGGTAAAAGGGCACCATCATGGTGTTTGTCATGTTTCTGTACGTATTCGATCATCACTGAACCAATCATAGACGAAGGGCCCAGTGACTTGCGCTTTATACTCTGCTTGATTTATGCCATTTGCTCCTAGCGTCTGCCGCGTCTGGACTGAAGCTGAACCAAATTATAGGCGCGTAGTCATTAATTATTGCACTCATTCCCTGTACCTTCATGATTTTGCCTGCATCTTTTTTTATGCAAAAAGTCCCAGTTTAGAAAAACCGCAAAGCCCACACCGTTTCTCGCAACGTCCAAAAACGCTGTCGCAAAGAAAAAATGCTCTTACCTTTAATTTGTAAATAAAAAGTAACGCAAAAGTAACGTGCGTTATTTCTGATCGATAACGGTAACAGTAGCGCGTTTCTTTTAGTTTGAGGTAACGCGGGTCTGTAACGCGTTCCTTTATTTTGCAACTAACGAGTACCGTACTTCGTTACTTTTTTTTGTTACGCCTACAACCAAAAAAATATCCAGCCAGATAGTTTATCGACAGAGCAAAGCAGAGGAATTCTTTTATTGCGTGAGCTAAGCAGAGTAGGTGTGTGGGGACAAGTAATAGTTGGTTTAACAGTTGAACCAACGGACTACACTTGTTTGATCATGATGACAAAGTTCTGGGAACGAGGAATCTGTTGAGCTACCCACCATACGCATGAGGTGTGCAGTTGTTATAGCCCTTTACACACCAGCCGCGCTCCCATCACACGCAGACAAAATGCGCAACTCACATACTTCATGTGTATGGAAGCTTAACACCTTTTGTTCCAGTATTTGTCGCCATGTTCTATCTTAATCAAAGTAAGCGGGAACACGGGAGCGCGTGCCACTGGGTACCATCGGAGCACTCTAACGACCCGGCGCTAAAACTGCAGCGCCTCCGATACCACGGGCTCCCATCTTCCCGCTAACTGTGATTAACACAGTACAAGCTATCAGTGAAATTGTTTTTCTTACTTCTAAGAAGTAAGCGATCCTCCTAAATAACCGCCCTCACTAAACAAAATTGGTGTTAGTTTAATATCTGAGAGCCTAAAGGCACACTACTGCTTCGTCCCGATCATCCAGTTGTCCCCCTTATTTCGATGGGAGAAAATAATTCTCCGACGCAGCAAAGGTTGCAAATGAATAACCAAAGAAAATTATTTTCCGCTGCACTCATTCCAGAACTGGTTTTGAGGAACGTACTGTGGATGTCACTCCGTCCAGTTGCCGAGCACCGTGGTTGGAGACGAGGATGCCAGAAACACCGGCTTTGACGGCATTCCTCGCATCTTCGGCTGTGATAAATCAAATTGAAATCGTAAGCATTCATTGGGATGTTTAGACACATTCGCAAAGCAACCACCTTTCAAGAGATAGTGTGGCCACCGTGGGACTAGAATCCGCTTTGTTGGGGCACCAGGTCGTCAAGCAGGGACTAGCGAGGCAAAGAATGCTGACTCTCTGGTGTGATCCTCCCCCGCCCTTTTGCGTTCTTACTATTGCTCAGCTTGCATTTTTTTGCTTGTCTAGAAATAAAAAATAAAAAAACAGACAACCCCGTAGTCGCCTTTGCAACTGCATGATCCGACCAATACCCATGAGAAAATTACTTTTTTTACTAAATTAATTTATTTCGGTCTGGCTTTCACACGTGTTGGGCAGAGTAATATTTTCATGTTAATCGATAGACCTTTCCTATAAAATCCCACAAGGCCTCTTGTACAGGGATGTCTCGTTAATATGGACACCTCCGTTCCCCCAAAATCGTCCATAACGTGAGCTGTCCATATAATAACGAGACCAAAATGCATGTATTTTCCAGTTTGTTCCCGAAAATGGTGTCCATATAGCGGGGTATTAATAATAAAGGGGTCTATATTAACGAGACATGACTGTAAATGGCACATTGCACCACGCGACGCGAGAGAATGTGGGGCCGTTTGAATGTAAAAATACTCCCAAAAGCCGGGACACATCATAATTCAAATAAGAGCGCCGACTTGACTCAACAGAAAACAACAATTTCATTAGATGTTTCGCCTCCCATGCGGCAGGCATCTTCAGTAGTTACAAAGCAAATGCAAGGTTCGAACCTCAAGTCAACGCTGTTTATCAGGAATGTCCGTATAATGTACGCCTTGGACGGGCTTGAGCGCTTCGTACTACATCCTGGAAGGGACACAATTCCTTTTTCTTACCACTGCGAGCTCAGAACACAAAGAAAAAAGAGCAAACACGTTGAAAAGCCGATATGTAGCTCGTTTTTCTATCGTCCTGATATCTTTGCATTTTGAAATCGCAAAACGATCAACAGACATAAACCGCTCCTTTCTTTTATGGGGCCCCCTTCACTTTCACTACATCGGAGTGACTTAGTGCATCGAAATTGTGGTATAGGACGTGCTGCTTTTTTCCGAAATTGTGTTTTTGAAACTCGCGGCCAACGAAACTAACAAACAACTGGGTATGAATGGCGTAGGCTGTCGAGAACGAGCTCCGTTTTCGATCACACTAAAGTTTTCCTGAAAATCACTTATAACTTATTAATTAGACAACGGCAAGCTCTGATCATTCGGCATCTGGTCCAAACCCGTTTGTGCCACATTTGTGCGGATACGTACGTGCTTTTGCGATAAAACAAGAACAAAACACAATACATTTGTTTTTCGGGGACACAAGGACGCAAAAAAGAAAAGTATTTCGTAAAAGTTATTGCCTCACCGGTTAGAACTCCCTTGGCGATAACTTTTAGGCTGGTGATGCTCCTGAGCCATTTGATGTCGTCCCACGTCAATGAAGGATCGAAGAGTTTTTCGCCGTAGGCAGCCAGCCCTGACCCTGACGAGGGATCCAGGCCTCCGCCAACGCCTTCCAGGTTGGCCACACTGGAATCAGTCAGAGGAAAAAAAAAACAGGCATTCTGAGTTTGATTTTTTGCTTGTTTGGGTCGTTGATTGAACTCGAACATTTTTTACAGACACAAATAGACAAGGCTAATCCATACAAAGAGATCCTGAAAGAGAGGAGGAGATCAGAAATGCGGTAACTTCAGAGTGCCGAGCTTTGATTGGAAGGATTAGTGGGTCGATGCAAAGGCTAGCTGCCTTTGTCTATTCCCACCGTCTCCCTCCAATCAGGTTGAACGACGAACTTCCCTCGCGCAGGTACTGGTTTTCAAACGTCGAATGCCAAGTTGCAGGGTGTAACGTTCGAATGCCGATCACCGAACGCTAAGACCGTGGGCGAAGAGCGGATGAAACTTGTTCGCTATGATTGGAGGAGACAGTTTGCGCTTGTGTCACTACCCACTATCAATTTTATTCGGAGTTCGGCGCTCTGACGCATAATAATTAGTAATAGTATTTATCATGATATTAGGTTACTTGATTTGCATTCAAAAACCTTCCAGTATTCAAAATGTCGGGTCGATAAAACGATATTGTTTGTTTTTTCCTAATGAGTTTTGTAGATATGAGAGTCGTTTTTATTTCAGTTTCTTCGTTTCGTTCGTTTTTGTTCCCAGCGTAGATGAGGGCATTTTAACTTGCCGTCATTATATGCTGCTAAAATTTAAACTGCTGGCGGCTTCTTGCTAAAGCGGTGATATTCATCGGGAAAGGAAGTGCCTTCTCATAACAGCGGCCCCCATGTTGCCCCATCCCTTCTTACCGGCGCCAAAAACAGACCCATATGTGCCGGAACGCGCGACTGGCGTTATTTTGAAGTTACTCCACGTCACTTCGCAAAAGGTAATGCTCAATACCTGAGTAAACAGGTCATAAACGACTGAATAGAGCGAGAGGCGAGAGGGTGGATACGCTTGCAGACGACGGAGTTGTCACCACTCTGGGAGGGCCGCCAGCTCCAGCAACATTGATGCCCTCTACTCTTAACATTTTTTGCTGCCGATTTATTTCTGGGGCGTCAATATCTACGCTAAAGAACGTCCTTTAGAAGCTGCTTTTTTCGAACCATTAACTTGAGACTTAAAGTACGCAAAGGAAAGATTCGGAAAGCAGAGGCTTACGTCAGGCCATCCGGCAATGTGAAGTTGTTCTTGACGTCTGCGATTCTGTTCCCAAACAGGGGTGTATCGACGGTGACGACAAGTGCCTTGTAGCCGGACTTCTCTGCACGCTGCACCAGGTCTTTGGTGATGTCTCGGTCCTTGTACACATACAGCTGGAACCAGCGCAGTCCTTCTGGAGCCGCAGCAGCCACGTCCTCCAATGTGGTGTTGCTCAGCGTGCTCAGGATCATCAGCGTGTTCGCCTTCTGGGCCGCTAGGGTCAAAACAAATTCGTGAACCGTGGTCATGGCTAAAGTCACAGGATCCCGGAAAGTAGCACCATTGGCTTCCTGCCCTTCTAGCAGTACACTAACAGTTACTTACATACAATAGACCCCCCCCCCCTCCCTTCTAAAGCCATTTGCTGATCGGCATCTTTTACCATGGCAATCGAGATTTTCGTCTTTTGAATCTTCGAAAGGGTCATTCTGAACCAACTCTACCAAGATCGCGATGGCGCGTCATCGTAGCGAAGGCGTTTCTTTTCAATATAAACGTAATTAGCACTTTACATGCAATGAACTTATCAGTTTGGTTCATCTCCTCAAGTGTCTTACGAATATACCGTTCTTCCTGCGTCTTTGATGACAGAAAAATTATTTTATATTGCCGCAAGCGCCTACGTACCTTCCGGTGGTGGTGTAAAGATGTGGTCTAGTTTCGCCAGTGTGTGGATTGTAAAATCTTGTTATGCAAGAAATGTCTTAATAAAGCATCATGTCACTACGAAATTGCAATCGGCTCGCTAAAACTGTAGAGCTCAAGGAAAAACTGCTCATTCCAAGGACCATTATGCTGAACATACAACTAGCTTGGCGCTACTTTCACATGATCTAGTAAATTTAGTCATGGCGTCTCAGAATGTTCCATTTAAAGTATTTGGTGCAGGGTAGGCCAGATAGAATGTTTGCTTTCTCCGCAGCTGAAGATTGCAAACTATCATATACATTGGTGAGATCAGTACACCATCTGAATAATGTCTTTACGCAGTGCTAGGTCAGATAGTGTATCCGCCTTCGCTGCCGCGGAACACAACAAATTATAATGACAGGGGTTATAGCGTTCAGGCATGTTCAACTGAAAGTATTCATTCAGGGTATGCGAGAAAGTCCGTTCAACTCCTAAGCCGTTGAAGAAAACACAACAGTAGTGGACAATGATGATGGCGTCTCTGCATGTTTAATTTAAAATATTTATACTTTGCTGGTCAGATTAATCTTAACTTGCTTAAATATATAGTAATATTCAGCTTCCAACACTAAAAAATAATTTTTTCACCATGAAGGAGAGGCTAGGTGGTTCGTTTGTTCAGTTAAATTGTCGAAGGAAACGCATCAATCAGAAGTTACAAATAAAAATCGAAATTTGAGCGAGCGGCAAACATCGTCTGCTCTCTGAGCCAAAATTGAACATAGCGCCTTAAGTTACATTCATAGATACATTGGTCGACCAAGAACACGTCCGCCGTTCATTCAAACAAGCTTGTTGAGCTCATAAAAAAAATATATAGGCATTGAAATTTAAGAAGGTAAAAAGGATCACTTCAGTGTACATTCAGTGAAAGTTCGAGCTGTTAAGGTGCAAGGGCCGTATTTTCCGGCTCGTTTTAAAGCGTAAAGTCCTTATGTTTTACATAAAATGAACACACTAATTATACCCTACGGAAAGGCAATATAAATAAGGGAGCGATGATAGTTCATTTCTCTTTATTGCTTTTTGGGCAGGATGTTATTACTCTAGTTTTATATTAATCGGTAAAATGCAATAAAATATAATCTAGAGAGAGAATAAAAAAATCAATATTAAACTCTGCCTAGCATAAATATGTGAAGTCTGCCAAGAAAAACGCAGACCTTATTTGCGGCGTCAAGTGTGACAATCAAATATTTCGACTTTCCTTGTAAGTGAACCTATACCTACCCACAATTACAACATAATTACATAGGTATTTTCTACTTTATAAACGAGTTTTTATTTTCTTGTATAATAAAAGAACCCCGAGTTTTTATCTTCAGCACAGAGCAGCCTGATTTACTGAAGGTTCCAGTCGTGGTTCATGCAGTGATATGTGGCTTCACGCTAATTCAGCTGCAATATGTGTCTGTGCAGTGATATGCCATGAGCTATCGACTTCCGTTTCCAAGAATATTTCTTGGGTTGTTTAACTGAGTACGCGCTTCGAACAGAAGGTTTGGGGAAGGTCCTATATGACGTATTTGCCCCACTAGCATGTATAATCCGCAAAAGCAAACTTGGGTTTATAAAGAAAAAATCGTTAGACAGTCCGGACGTCATTCATAGTCCACTCGTAAAACAATCTCATTGTCTACACGTCGACATATTCCTGCATTATTAGCTCACGAAGAAGCTTTGGGTGACGCATCGATTAATATTAACGTATACTGCCATTCTCAAAACCCGTCACGACTCGTCATGATGAACTATCTTAAATTTAAAAAATAATTCCTGTGTATAGTTTGCACTTTCATATAGCTCGTATCGCGTAAGATTTTAACTTCTGAACATGTTCGGTAAAAGAGTGAGTAAAATACGGAACATAGAGTGTTCTTTTTTATTTCATGTTATCGGAGCCAATGACTTCTCAGCTGTCCTTCTGCTTTTTTCTGCCCTTGCGCTCACATTCGATGGTTGCAGACAGCGGGTGATGTCCGCAGCATTCGAAAGTGACATGGTGAGCCAAGGTGGCGTTCATTAGGGTAAAATAAAAGCTATAAAATGTAAGCCAATTTTGTTATCTGTTCCTTCCGCCAGTTCGTATGGTGATACAGACACCAGAATGGTCCAAAATGACATACAAGGCTTGTGGAGGTTAACGAAATCAAATAATGGAGAAACTTCCGGAAGCAGTATGGTACTTCCGATTCACTATTGTTTTTGCTTGATTTTTAGAATCTTCAGTGAGTATCGCCTACTTTAGAAGTGTCAAAGCCGAGGACAAACTACGGCACACCTGAAATTTACTTAAAAGGGATCAATATCCTTTCCTGTTCCCTTGGGTGAAAAGAAAAATCACTTGTTCCTCAAGGAAATGACAAATTTGCTGAAGGTAACGTGGACTCGGCTTCAGGACTACCTATTCAACTAGACTGTCTCATATATCTGATAACGACTAAAAAAAAACTCACCGAACGCTTTAGACTACTTCGTAAACGGCAAAGCATCGGCGGCGAGCACCTACCTTATTATATTTTGTGACGTTAATCCTAACGGTTGCACGAATCTCAGTGCAGCGGGGCCGCTTTTACGGGAATCGACAGTTTTACTCAGCATCAAAACGCACAAATGACAAATCAAGACAGATTCAAAATAGTTGACCAGAGACGCTAGGCCTACGCCAGTACCACTAGGAAACCAAGCACCCGCACAACGCTTCCGAAGGCGTGTACTTGCGACAGTCGTTTACTGCAAACTACGTACGTCGTTTGACGTTTGTATATCTCGGCAAACGCGAAACCACTCCGGCTCATAAAAAAGTAGACTAACTAAACCAGTTACATGAACTGAGAAACGCTCGCCGCAAACGCCGGCAGCCATGTTTGTTCTCGTTCGAAAACACTAAAGACATATCTGCTAGAATAAAGAGACTAAGCACAGGCACACAGAAATCACAATGAACGTTCAATGTGCCAATCATTTCTCCAACCAACGAGAGCCGAGAAAAGAGGCGTAGCAATAGCTACGCTCCTTTTGTTATGGACGGGGCCTAGAGCAGGGCTACCTCTACCTAAACAGCGTCTGGCGGCGTAAATATTGGGCTAAATTTTTGCTTCAGCGTTCCTTTCAGCCGTCAGTCACCTCAGTCACTCAAGAGCTTTAGACGGGCAGGGCATGGCCTACAGTACGATCCCGTTTCTTGCTTTGTGATTCGTTCTTTGGTGTTCGCATTGGCTAATACCGCAATCTCGTTGACTCTGGAGAGACATCAAGATGCTGGGGGGCACCCGCCATGTCCCACGCTTCTTAGGCTGCCAGTGTGACTGTACAGCTGAGTTGAAACGCCCGGTCTGCGAGATTCACCTCTTGCGGTGGCCATCTCCCCTTCTGGATGAGCCATCTTCTGGAAGGCCGTGGGCGCGATCCCGATGGGCATGGAGAGCTTCTGGTCTTTGAGCAGCGTCACTCCCTTGTCTCTCGTCGCCACATTGTTGAGCTGCTTGGGACGCAGACGCAGCCTGGATCACCGAAGGAAGACCACAATCAGATAGAGCTCGGGCATGGGACAGAACTAATAATATACGCTGCCCTCAATAAATAGAAGTATGGGAGGTTATTATTTTTTCTAGCAGAACATGGTGACAGCCACTTAACGCGAACCATGCAAGGATCCCAGCAAATTATGAAATTGCAAATTCAATTAGATAAAAATTTATAAAAATGGCTACAGTAACCACTATTTTTTTGTTGTTTTTTAATTGCTATAGCATTTGTTATATTTACCTCCACCTTTTGTTACGAAGCCATGGACGACGTCAAGGACGATTCTCACGGGGAAACTGAACTGGTGCATAGGTCGCGACGTTGATCTTTCCGCTAAATTTAGCGGAGAAACTGTATTGGTGCGTGCGTCACGTGACGTAATTATTTCCACTGAACTTAGCGGGGAGCCAGAATGGGTGCATAGGTCACGTAGTGTAAATTTCTCCGATGAATTTAGCGACGAACCTGAATTGGTGCATCAAGGCACGTGACGGAAATTTTCCGCTAAGTTTAGCGGGAAACATTAGAGACCAGATACCAAGAAATCTGTGATGAATAGCTTAATAGTGCAATCGCGTGCAACTAAATGTGCGGGATCATAAGCGTGACGTTTCACGTGCTCGTTATTCCGGTGCACATGGCACTTTTCCGGCTTAGGCCGATCAAGCATGCAGTCTCGGGTTTTATTACCATGAATCACCACCAGCTAGCTTTTTTTAAGTATTGTTGCAATCAAGCATACAGCCCAGCCCTAAGTCAACGCTAGACAACACTAAGGACAGCACTGACGTGAGCCTAAAGCACCGTTCACACACTTGCAATCAAGTACGACGGAGAGAGACAAGACAGGTTGTTAAGCCCCTTGCGACGTCGTAGGACCAGATGCGCTGCTGCAGAGCAGGTCCTACGCCTTCGAAGAGGCTTAAAAAAGCTGTCTACCCTTTCTTGGTCCTACTGGGTTGCTAAGTTTGTGAACGGCGCTTCACACAGTGATCCAGATCTCTATCAGCAAGGACGCACACAAGAGGTGTTTCCATTACACGCCGCATCCTCCGCCCAAAAAAGCAAAAAAATGCTGGAACCGTTCCGAAGCTCGTGCGGTACTCTTGTGCATTGTGCCTAAACAGTCGCGTGCTTAGGGGCAACGCCAAATCTCAAGCTTTTTCTTCTTTATTCCTCCTTCCCAAAACGTCTTATATACCAATTTATCAAGATTCGAGTATAGTTGGAAAAACTTTAGGATTGCGTGAGACGTTTTTTCATACAAAATATTAAACAAGCAAACGCTGTCTACAATACCAGTCTCAGACAGTGAAAAACCTCAAGGTAGAAATTGTACATCAACAGCTCGTCACCTACGAAAAAAAATGGACAGAACATTGCGAACGCAGAGGCAGAGTCCACAGTCCAGAACTTTGTGCTAGTTGTTGCATAGCGCTTTTGAAGCATACTAGTGACAACACAAGCCAAAAATGGCTGGTTTTCTAATAGGCCAGCGGGATTTTGCTAACGAATCAACAGATCTGTACTTCCCTCGACTGTGAAAAAATTATAAATAACGTCAAAACTACCTCGCTACTTTTATGCGGTTGTTAGAAGTTTAGTCAATTTACTCTCCAATTCAGTAGTTCATTCTTTAAATTAATTATTTCGACGCCGATACTCAGTAACTTAATTCCTTCTTTTATGAACTTGTACATGTCCGGTTTTCAGTCAGAACATCGACCACGAAAAAGAGCACGGCTTTCTTCTTCACCTCCTCGCTTCCGTCTGCTCCCTTTCTCTACGGGAGGATGGGGTCTGAAAACAACATGGAAGGACTTGACGACACCCAGCAGAACGTGTGAGTGGCCACGTCCTGCCGTGTGTCACAAGCACGCTCGAAGGCGTTGTCCAAAGACGGCAGCGGAGGGTCACCCCCTCCCCCCCCCCCCCCCCCAAAAAAAAAAAAGGAGAGAACTTTTAAGGTGGGCCTGGACCGGAGGAAAAGCCTCCGATTGCGCTGACCGTATGCTGTGCACCTTAGCAGAATATGCGTTCTTCGTGAACAGCCCTTCAAGGTACCAGTATAAAGGCAGCCATGACTAAAACGCATTATATGACATACAGTAGCTATACAGTAAAATGGTTCAAAATTAGTACAAGAGTAACAAACTTCTATATTTACACAGTTTACATATCTGGTAAAGTTGACTGAAGAAAAGCAAACGAGGTCGACGAAAATACCTAAAAAATAAATGCCAAGAAGAGTGAAATCACATATAAATAGTTAATTTTTACATTGAGGAATAATTGTTGCAATTGAGACATTTAAATTAATTTCCGAGTTTTCGTGATTTTAGTAGTTTTCAGTTTACGTTTTACGTTTCTTTACATTTCCCCTTGCTTTTCACTGTATGCTTTGAATGGCGCACAGAGCCACTTTTACCGAAAAGAGTTTGCTTCTTTTGTTATGTTCTCTGAAAAGGTAATATCATATACAGCAAAGGTTATGGTGCTTCTATTAATAACGTTATTTTCCTTTGTTGTTTCGTTATAATAGACTAAAAATATTTGAAAAATCCCCCCAAAAGGCGAAAACCGATCATACGCATTACTGTTATCAACTCCACGTCGTTGGCAACGGTGTAGAATTTTGCCGGTGCCAAGGTCGCTCGACAAAAAATGCACTATGAAGATATTTATTTTTTCACAGGGTGTAGTTATCAGATACGTCCTGAATTTAGTAGGTTGAGGCTTACTTTCATAGACACCAACCTTGGCATCAATTCTTTTTTTTATATATATATAAACCGAACAATTCTGTAGCTGGAGTCGAGGCCAACTTAAAGATCTTTTGTTTTTTGACGTTTGCTCTAATTACAAGCCAGGTTTGTACCGGTTAATTATGGTTGACAAAAAATGAGATATTTCAACCTACAAAAAGTAAAAAGAAAAAGAGGTAGGCCGGTGAAAACTTGGCATGGCGAACGGAAAAGGATGTTTTCCCCGCTGGAATTTCCGACATTCAAAATGGCAATGGCCGGAGTGGAAAACGTGTGTACAATCTCCCACAATTTAAAATGCCCATTGGCCGAAAAGGTTCATACGGGTGTGCTAAGCTCGCCTAAATCAGAGCCTATTAATTTCAGAGGAGAGAATACAACAAAGGTTTATTTATGGCCTGATCCAAAGCAATGTAGGCCTGACAAAAGAGGACCCAGTGCATTCGCATGAAACTAAAATAAAATTTCGGAGACCGACGTGCCACAACAACGAAGGGTATATATATCTGGCACGCCTTAGCGGAGAACGGAGGAATAATTTAGAGCAATGTTATAGGGGTTACTGAACACAACAACAACAAGGAAATAAGTTACTCACTACTAGAAAATGAAAGGAACGCTTTACGTGCCTAAGTTACCTCGAAATAAAAGGAAAGCGGTACCCTTACCGATAAAGAGAACACATGTCACTTTGCCCGTGCGTTTTGATGGCGTCGATCCACCCTGTCTGTCATTAACGATAACAGCGTTTTTCGACACTGCGACAAAAAACATAGGTGTTGAGATTTTTTTTTTTTAAGTGGGATTGTTTACGAGAAAAAACAGGCATAATTTTTAAGGTATGTGAGATGAGTGCAAGAATTTATAACTTGGCGCCTTGAAGCGTAATAGTTTAAAGTCTTAAGAAAAGGTAACGAGTAGAGTAACTACGTTACCCGTTACTCGAAATAAGTAATGTAATTAAGTCATCTGTTAATGTTTTGAAAACATAACGTGTACATTACCACGTTACCGAAAAGGTAACGCGTTGCCGCTAACACTAATTTGGATGTTTGGGCGTGCAACCGAAATCTTGGCTACACGGCGCCTTTGCCGCAATAAGCCCACGTCAGATTGAGGGCATTTCGGCCGTGATTCAAACAGTCACCTGAAACTGCCACATCGAATGGGCCATTCATAATGTTACGTACATGACTCGCATTGACTTCACATCGGCTGCCATTGTGGTTGGCTTCTTAATGAGCACGAACCTTCTGCAGCGTACATTTCGTACCACCGAACTTGCTTTACTCGACAAGGACAAAATGGAACGACCACTAACATGGCGCGATGACGTCGTAGAGGATCCTCGCGCAAGGAGCTACAGAGACGTCACTGCGCCGATCTGTGATTGGAGGATTGCCGTGTGCGGATGTTGGCAGCTGCGCAAAAGTGACTGAGAGCGCGATGTCGGCGTGCATTTGAGGAATGGCAACACTCGTTTAGGGTGTAGATGAGAAATGTAGCCAGTGCAGTACAACTGCTAGCTTAGGGTCTTTAACGTGCATCACGCAGTAGTGGTGCGCGACGACACGCCGGTACGCTGTTCGTCCAGATTGAAGGTGGCAGAGGTTGGGTGAAGGTTGAACCCAGCATCTCCGGGTTCTGCAGAACGAGCTTTCGCTCCATACCCTCCGAGCCGCTGTACGTGAAATCATGCGGCCACAGATTCCTACAGCGTGTAAACAAATGCTTGGAACAATCTTAAGGCGGTCTGAAACAATTGGTTTCGCAACATATCGGGATGGTATTTACTACAAAGGCGCGGCTAGATGGTTGAAGCTTAGTATGGACATGTCAGCGGATGAGGTTTTCTGAAAAAGGTTTCTGGTTTGAGAAGTAGTTTGGCGAATTTAATTAATTTACTTGGTAATAATTACTTGAACATTTTTTTTCTTCTAAAATATGACAACTCATTTTGCCTGTATGCAGAAATCACGGGATGCAAATGTGCAACTGCAACATGCCAGGTGGAAGGAATACTGAAAACTTTAACTACCCAATTTTATGCAATCAAAGCACTAATTGCTTCTTCCATAACGGTATAATGCAGGAATTATTATTCTTTTTTCAATGTTGGTTTTGTGTTGAATAATATTCGCGTTAGAAAACACCAAGTATGTTCCCAAAAAATTGCCATAACTCATACGCGAATTCATTCTTCCGCAACGGTAAGGGAGATTTCTGACGCTCCTGCGATAATGGAGGTTTAAACATTAAACTGGAGAAAAGGAATTTCTCATACTTTTCTCATGTGTTTTCACTTGCATTTGTGGATGAATTTCTGCTACTTCGTGGCATTTACATTCTACCCCAATCTCATGTCGAAGAACATCCTTAATTCTCTCCAGTTATCGTGCCACGTTGGTGAGGTCCTAGAAATCTAAACACTGTCTCATTACTTACCCACGCCTCTTAAAAAAAAAGCATATGCAACAAACATATATGGCAAATTGGTAGGCAATTGCGTTGCATACGTGAAACGTTCTAGCGTCACAAATCTTCGGCGATACTCTGAGATTCATATATGCAAGAATGATAACCCTGGCGATCTTCCAGAGCCTTGCATTCTCTCGGGCTTCTCTCTCTCAGTGCGCACAGGTGGTCGAGCTCCTCCTCGCCTACCTCACTCCTCCTCGCCTTACTCCTCTGCTCACATGACCTTCTCCGTTAACCAATCAGCATCGAGCCTCGCGGCCACGCTTAGCCGACATCACTTACCAGGCTTCACGAAATGCTGATCACCTAGCCAAAAACATTTTCGCGTTAAAACGACGCTTTCTTTGTGGCTGATGTCAAAAGAGATCTAATGCGATAGCATTTGTGCGCCCTTTTTCATTTCTTCCGTAGTCCGTCGGACTCGAAGCTTTCGGTGAGCCTCTGCTCGGCTCCGATTTTTCGCCAATTTTCCGTCAATTGAAGAGGGTGCATAATTACAGGCAAAGTCACGTTTTCCCAGCCAAGTTTAGCTAGGAAATTTGATGAGTGTATACTAGACCGTTTTAAAAGAATGCGCGCCGTCTCTACTCCGTTCGCTCCTCAGCTGAGACTGCGGTGGAAGCTACGTCCACGTTGAACGATTCATACGTCCTTCCTTCGTCACTTGGTCGCGCTCTCGCCCATTCTCAGGAACAGAGAGCTTGGTCAGGTGGTGAAAGAGCATATGGGTCCGGCGGCCACATAGCTCCCACCCCAGGTTCAGCTTAGGGGCGAACAGAGTATATTGGTAGCTGCACGAGCGACCTATCCGAGTTAGCGATTTGTACGGCACCTATCTCTGAGCATCTATTGGACACGAAGACAAAGTCAGCGTTCGGGGTGGAACTCCGCTCCGCTTGTATCGAAAACGAGTACTGCGCCAGTGCTATGGCTCGATCCGATCACACGCTAAGTGTCTAAGTGATGGCGACTGCCAATGTTGCTCGATGAGCCTATGAAAATGGTTGAACATACAGCAACTCGGGCTTTTCCGCCAAGTTTAGCTGATGAGCCGCGACAGACGGACGCACAAAATATCGCCGTCTGTCGGCATTAGAAACGCATTTAAGATGTGCACGCCGGAAGGCTATGCGGAGAGGGAGTCGTCTGCTTCAGGCGCAGGCGTTGCGGTGACAAGCTAGAGCGACGCCAAGCTCCGGTTGGCTTTGATTGATATGGATAGTGGTGTAGACCTAAAGCCACTGAATGAGCTACGCTTAGAGTATCGGCACTCCGTTCCCCGACATTGTTGTGGGCGCCGCCATTTTGGCTCGTATGCCAGAACAGATGGAACTGCCGATCGTCTTGATTCAAAAGTGCGACTTCCTCGGCATTACATTCGGTATTAGGAAGGTAATGTAATATTGCTTTGCTCTGTCGCGAACTGTTTAAACATTTGTGGAGGGCGGAAAAGCGCTTCCTGTGATTTCAGATAAAGCTTCAGACAACTGGCAACCATGATTTTAAGACACAATATGGCCAAGTGTCGTTCCTCTGAAGCGTAGCTTATTTAGTGGCACTAGGTAGACCTAAATGTTAAATGCCTTGAGGTCTACACTTTATTTTCTTTATTTTTCTTTTTTTCAATCAGTCAATAAGAGCTCGGCGTTCTGTCATCATCGGAACACCCGTGCAAAAAGCAGACGAACTTGCACTCCGCATAGTCATTGACAATCCGACCAACACTAGGAGTAGTAGCAGTGGTAATCCTGAGCTAGTTGGCAATGCTAATATTAGCAATGGAGTTTCTCAGGCTTCTGGCTCAGTGATTCGATTTTCCGAGTTCTTATCCACTGACGCAGCAATCTCATTGGCTACGGATCAATAATACGATGTTCGCGTGCTCACCACGCCCTGATATTCTGAAGCTCTCAATGCTACCGGAACCGCGCGTCAAAACAGTGACGCCGCGGTGCGGCTCCGAGCAGGAGCATTTCGCGTAAATATTGTGTGTAGCAGCCGGCCTTATACTTCGTATCACCTTAAGCCTATACGTAGCCGACGCTGCGAGGTGATTGGACCGAGTCAGGCTGCGTCAAAAGCGCACCATCATGGTGTAGCGCCTTGTTTTTGTGAGTGTTCTATCATCAATCAATAAAAACAAGAAAGCCTAGTGACTCTGCGCTTTTTGACGCTGATTGGTTGGTCCCATTACCTGGTAGCGTCAGCTTCGTCTGAACATAAGCTGAAACGAAATATAGCTTTCAAAGTGATATTAATGTTAACCGAGCACACCACTGTATATCATGGCTATACAAAAGATTCAAAATAACAATTGGCGCCAACTTTTTTTTTTAATAATATAACTTGAAATAGAAAACACCATGCACTGGGGAAAAATAGGCAGGATCGTTTAAATCCCAGAGCCAAAGAACTGTACGAAAAATTATAGACCTTTTCACTCTTTGCAGATGACTGAATTATTCATAGATCATAGATTAATTATTGATTCCTAAGATATTAAAATTTTACAGAGTGACGTAGACAAAGTTTGTGTATGGTGTGACAACTGGAGGATTAATGTAGACGTAAGAAAATGCACACACATGAGATTTACTATAAAAAACGTTCCTTCTTCTTACATTGCAAGTAATAAATAACTACGTCTAGTTTAAACGTAAAATAAACTTGGAAGTTATGATTTTTGATGATTTAACTTTGTAGAATCATGCTTAAATGATTGCTCGAAAAAATCTGCGCATGCATAATTATATGCGTAGACATCTTAGACAGGGTTAGAGCAAAATTAAGCAAACTATATTTCTCACTCATATGTCTATGTATGGAATACGCGTCGGTTATATGGGATACCCAGTATAAATGTTTAATATATACACCATGAATAAATACAAAGCCAACGTGCCTGATTCATGTTAAATAATTACGAATTTGGAGCGAGTGTCGTCGTCGTGAAAGAGATCCTGCATTGGGAGTTACTGGCGAACGTAGAAATTATTTCAGGTTGAATTTTTAGGTCGTATATACGGCATATAAACTATTATTGTACAAAAATACGTTTTTACACCTACTATTTTATATGTCGAGAAGAGCTGAACACCCAAACAAAATCCGACCCTACTCGTTTTAAACTGATGTTTTCGCTTATTTCGTTTTTCTTGAAGCACAATTGATGAGCAGCATAGATGCCAAATGATCTCTTCCTGACAAGGTTTGAGAACTGTGTTTCATATAGATTTTGTTTTTCAACATATGTTTCATGGATAATATTCTTAATGTTCCAGCTTTGTTGAATAAAAAATATCATCTGTACCTTAGTACCCTTATAGATATTGTCTTATTTTGTACTGTTGTGTTTATAGATAATGTTTTTGTAGAATTTTTTCAGCGATGCATGATGAACTCTTTTTGTCTTTTGTTTTACCCAACCCCTAGAATAATGCCTGAGGACGATGCTGATTTTTTTTGTAAATAAATAAAAACTCTACAGGATCCGCCAACGAGTGAACAGCAATCTGATAGTAAGGGAAGGCAAATGTCATGACGTATCTTTTTTTTTACCATTTACTGGCACAGTTGAATGCCGTCTCGTAGTGGTTTTCGGGGCGTCGAGAACAAGCGCTCCGTAAAAGCTCATTTAGCAAAAACTAAAAAAAAAAAAAACATGGCGCAAGTGGTGATGACCTTGCCGCTTCCAACTGCAAGGGACACGATTAAACGCTAGCTTCCAGCAATTTCTGCGAGTTTGAGGACCGAAAACACATCTATAGCAACGCTGTATGCGGGTAGGTTTCCGAATGTCAAGGTGCGAATCCTTTACTCCGGAGCGAGATCGATGAACACGGCCGCTGGCAGGAGCAGACGCAGAAAGCCATCTAGATGATGCACACTCCCAATAAAGAACCGTTCCAATAATTTGCCTTCTCCGCGTTACCAAATTTGTATGCTCGACTCTAAAACGCTGTCTTCTACGAAATATTTGAGGTAGCGCATGCGTCCAGGGCCCAGTCACGCGGCATTCACTGACTTAGTGATGGGCACTGCATAAAGTGGATGGCAACCTACAGACCTGTAGATCTCAAACTATAAGCAGTGACTCTCACGTGCGAAATACGACATTTTTAGGCCGTTTTGCGGTTGCGCGTCCCCATGCTCGGACTTGATGATATACAATTATTGAGACAAATAAGAATGAAAGTTAAAATTAAGTCATTGCGACGTTTTGATAGGACGCCGAAGGCCCGAGCTGCACTATTGTTCTGTTGATTTAAAAATATATTTCCGAGCTTTTGGAACGTATTTGTTAGCGCGCGTGAACGGACGTTCATAGACGTGCTTGATCTGACGATAAAACGCCGCTTTACGTATGCATAAAGCGGCGTTTTATCGCCAGCATAAAGAATCGCATCCGGCCGGCGCTAGCAGAGGCTACAGTGTCGCGTTTATGGCTGCGTCCTGGGCATGCTCCTGCGCTACCTAGTCGAGAGAATGCAGCCTAAAGACACTTTGATGTTTGCAAGCACTGGCAGTCTCTCGCCTCCAAAAGGACTTCCGGTCACTGAGTTTTGGCAAACCTCCCGGTGATGTTTATCTCACAATTTATAGGACAATAAAGTGCGAAAAGAAATTTCGAGGTTGGAGATTTATGAAGGTCTTTATACTGCGGTATTCGATACATAAGTGGTGATGGTTCATCTTTTAAGACTATTAACAATATCCAACAAACATCTCGACTAACCGATTTGATTGTCGGCGGAAGGAAGCACGATTTTGGAGCATAAAACGTGCAGATCTGGTGGATATAATTCACCACATAGGAGAAATTAGTAGTGCTCCGCAAAGAGCTGCATTTTTACTACGGTTCCTGAGGTGAATACAAGATTTGTGGGGGCAAACACAGACTTGTTTGTAAACAAGCTGTTTTAGCCTGTACCTGATATAGAACAGACTACTTCAGTCTAAGGAGCATGTTGAGCGGCTTCGACAGAGCCGTTGTTGCTATCTGTTGACCGCGGGCGTCGCCTGCCGCTCGAGTGACTGCCACGCGAGCGGCATTCACTCGTGGATGTTAGTTTTCTTTTTGTGTTTTAAGAACGATCCTATTTGATGCAAGTAAACAATACGTGACCATATTTTGTAATCTACATGACTCCCACTTCGCCGAGGCCGATGTCTCTTGGGAGAAAATATAAATTTCTCCAATAATGTTGCGGAAACTTGACTACCGATCACATTCACAGTAGGATGTGTTTATTTTTTTTTTTTTGTCTGTGGTCTATTGGTGATGATAAATGGCATGAACGCTGGGAGGAGCGGTGCTCTGGCGGAAATGGTTTGTCCTCCCACTGGAGCGCAAGTTCCGGAGGAGGGGGTAAAAGGAATCAAAGTCTCGTCGGAACACTTTTAAGCAATGGGTCTGTAGACCAACACCAAATCATCAACATCATGCCGCAGCTGGCGCCGTCCCTCGGCACGGCGCTCGTGCAGACGGATAATCTCGCACGAATCGGGTTGTTGTGCGCATGCAATACTTACACCTATACTCGTTGTTACACCAAGACGAAGAGCACCTTTTTTCGCAAGGTTTATACGCCACGCGAAATAGTTCTTACAAGATTTCGGTTCCAGGGGAAAGGAACGATGCGTTTGGCGTCTGAAACATGTAAATCAGGATCAATGACAGACAGCTATTCTCAGATGCACCTACATACACCTTAGTTCACCACATAAAAATAGGAATTGGTAATGCTCAACAAGGAACTGGATTTTTTTTTTACTACGGTTCTAGCGGTGAATACCAGTATAGTGCGGGACAACGCGGACTTATTTGCAAACAGTTTGCTTGTCTATACCTGAGATAGGCCAGTCGGTTTTCCCGGAGCGTCTGCTGCTGGTCCGCCCCGCTGTCATAGTAGTCCTCCGGAAGCTTATCCAAGTTGGCGATGCCGAGCCGCTGAATGTCGTCCACCGTCACCACGACATCGTCGCCGGTGGCCCTCGAGCCCTTGGTCGGCGCAGTGCCTGTGCTGTTAGAAGCCATGTTTCCTCGCAGTGTCTAGGCGGTTGATTAGAAGAGAAGAACGCAGCGATATTCGCGGAGTCTGCGATCGTGTTTACAACTCGGTTCCTTCAATACGCGCGTCGGGTTCTTGTCCGATATCTGCCTCACGACAAGAGCAGATTGAGCTGCTTCGACGGACTAGTTGTCGTTATCTGTGGGTCACCGGCTTCGGCTCCGTGATCATGTGACTAAGAAGGATGGCGTTCTTTATCTCTTCGCTCCGTACTATTCTCTCTCTCTCTCTCTCTCGTTCCTCTCTCATGCGCGTTTGGTTCTATCTGCTCGTGGAATGCGCGAACCTCCTCTCCTATGTGTCTCTCTGGCGCATCAGGTATAAAATGGAGCATGGAGCAAAAACCCATTAACATCCGGTTCAGCTGGTTAAGGCCGGGACACATGTGCACAGAAACGAAACCGAAAAACCTGACAAACAACCGAACATTAAAAAAATGTTTCCCCGTTACTTAAAGAAAAAAAAACACGCAAAAAAAAAACATACGTAAGTCTTTAGGGTACTGAAAGCCGAATGCTGTCACAGATTAAAAAATGGTATGGTAATGGAGCGCTTAATGTTTAAGAGGCGAATTTGTGCTCTAGAAACGTAAAAATAAAAGTAGTACGCGTCCTGCGTCAGCGGCGGAAAGCCGACTTTCCTGAAGCCGCGCGTTGCAGCTGCTTTATGAACGTCATACGTTCAGGAATATTCCGAAACAAAACACGGACTGACAGCCGACAATAGAGTTAAAACTTTCCGAAAAGTGCAGATTAAAAAAAATAGAATTAGAAAATGGAACCGGGCTGTACGGGGTTCGACCCTCCGTGGATCGAACGTGCATGTTGCCAACTGCTGCCATGCACATGGCACGATAGTTTTATCGCATAGGGTGGAACCAGCCGAGCATAAAAATACAGGCTAAAAGGAATTGAAGAAAGGACACATTATCTCCCTTTTCCTTCATTAGTTATGTTCAACCGGTTCCATCCAATATGTTTCAACAACTATACGCGTTTTCACCTCAAGTAAAAAAGAAAGTTTTGCGCATTGTTCATGCGCCGCGCCAAGTTGTTAATATTTGATTTGGTTGTCGGTGGAAAAAGCGATGTATTGGGCGTTTGAAACGTTCATGTCCCGATAAGATAACATATATCTAATCTAAAACACGCCTACATATATCCTTATTCTCTACAAAAAGTGTACAAATTATAATGTATCGCAAAGAACCGTAATTTGCTGACTATACTGTCATCTCATGAGTTGCGGGCAGCAGAGGCAAAAGCACAGGCGTGAGGGCCTGGCTTTCATATTTGCTTTCCTTTCACGAGCACTCGCGAAAGGAAAGCACATCTGAAAGCCACGTGCCCGCGCCAATGCCTTTGCCTTTGCTGCACACAACTCCTGAGATAGAGTATAGTGTTCTCGAGGGGAAAACGAGTATAGATCAACTTATTCCCGTCGTAATTTTAACAACACCATTGTTGCGATTTAGAGACAATAAATACGCTAGTTCTTTTGAAATTCACTTCGAGCACTGGGAAACAAGGCGCGCACGATTGGGATGGCCATTAATGGTACGGACGAATCGGCAACTTGAAAACGTGACATCTTGTTCTGACCATAACCGTAGTGGCACTAGTGGGACCCCATTATTCTTGAACCCAACTCCATTGACAAAGAAATCTTTTTTTTCGCAGTGGAACTTTCAAAATTAAAATCGACCGGTTTCTTTTCGACCTATTTTTGGCACGATTTGATGACGTAGCTTGAAGGTCACAGTGTCCCCCAGTGATAATATATAGTGCTACAGTGACGACATTAGAATGTGGCTTATAGTCTCCGTAGCCTTAAAGTTTTTTGAAAAGAAATGTTATGTTTTTAAAAATCTGGTTGAAACACGCGTGTTAAAAAAATAATAATTTTACGCAAAAAAAAGCAAGAAACAAAACTTTTAGAGCAATAGTGACGGTGAGAGACGTGATTTAGTCGTCAGTCACCTCCTTTCCACTTGTTTTCTCTCTCGGCATTTTGGGAGCGTGGAGGAGAGGTGCGATCAGCTTCGCCTTCACGACCGAGATGGTCATTCCGGAATGACCCGTGACGTCATGGACTTCGCGCGCAGAATTTCAAATAAATCTGTCGCCGTCAATATTGCTACAAAAATTTTTTTTTGCAGTAAAATTTATTTTTTGACACGCGTGTCCCAACCAGACTTTTAAAAAAGACTTTTTTTTCTTTTCAGGGGCCTTTTAAAGGAGTCATGAAAAGATATCGCGTTGGAATGTTCGTTACTTTACAAAGGCGTACTGATCCTAGCCTGCCCCAAGCACTCTCGCACGGACCGCCGCTGACTCAGAAGCTTCTTGGTCGCGGTGTAATGCCGAGGATAAAAGGAGACTATTTCTTTCAGTCTTGCCTTCGGAAAACTTGATGACATAATTGGGAGTTCGAAACCACCCGCTTGACGGCAGTCGAGCCCGCCTCATGGATTGACACTGAGAACTGGTGGAGCATCTCGACTTCGGCTCATAACAATCTATACCTCGGCGGACACCCGGGTAGTGGCTCGTGTCCAACCAACTGCAGTGATGAAATTGGGGTATGTGAATGTTTATACAGCCCAAAGCTCAGTCTGCCTCAAGGGGCGAGTTGTCTCCCAGTTGTAGATGAGCATGATAGCCAGTGCAGTACAACTTACTGGCCTGGGGTCTTCAACGTTCACTACGCAGTGGTGATACACGACGCACGCCGGTACGATGCCTTTCATATCGAAACGGACAGGGGTGGGGACTGCGGTAATGAAAGAGAGAGAGAGAGAGAATGACGTTTTAATAGTAAGCGGTTAGCCTAACATTGATGTGTTGGCTTTGTTGCTCCCTTACTTATCCTTACTCATAGGTATTCACATTCACACATATTGTCCTAAAGCAGCACTTTATGTGCGCTCCGAAGTGACTACTGCAATTGCCTCAGGGCATCGGCTCAGTTAAGAAGATATGGGTCGCCATTACGTGTAAGCAGAGTCGTCGATTTTAAGACAGTCAGTCAGAAAACGCTGCGTCTTTTCAAAGGAGCGTGATCGTGAACCGCTTGAAAAAGTCAGGTCATCTGCGAAGTTGCATGTGGCACGCCGATCGCCCACAGGACGCTGGAAGAGCGTATCTCGTTGTGATTGCAGGCCCGGGCGCTCCAGAAGCAGGTGATCTTGGTCGCGGTGGGCGGCACCTGTTAGAGCAAAAACGGGGACCGCGTGTCCCCTGATCTTGTATAACCGCGCGGGTGTCCTGGCATCCTCGTTGCACTTAATCTGAACAGGGTTGCTTGGCATCCAGGCGCGATAGTCACCTTCGTTATGCCATGGGTAGGTGAGTATCTGTATCTAGATGCAGGACGCAAGGTGTCGGCGAACAGCTGCTTTATGCTGGCGAGGGTCGTCAGGTGGTTCGAGCGAGGGGGTCCAATGATGAGCTTGTGCGGCTAACCAGATCAGCAGCTTCATTTCCCTAATCCCAATGTACGACGGGACCCACTGAAACTGCACCACGAATCCGTTTCCTTCATATGTTGGAGGGTAATTCTGGCCCTGCTGGTTGTCGTTTCGGTACACATGAGAAGTCGCTCGAAGAGCACATCGGGAGTCTGTGATCACCACTACGTTTCTAGGATGGTAACGGCTTAGTGCGACGAGTGCCTCTGTGATTGCAACAACTTCAGCTGTGGTTGAAGAGAGGTCATGCGATGAAATTTGTTATTCCATTCGCACTGCAGTTCAGGGATGGCAAGAGCAGCTGTACTGCTTCGTAGTGATGCATTCGCTGAGCCATCTGAGCCAGACTCTAGCGCTCTAACAATGCCCGGCGCTTAGCACCCGTTTTCTTCTTTGCCGACCCCGCACCAGGCCACGTGGCTGCCGGTTCTGGCTTCGGAGTAGAAGGGATGAACGATGCTCATATTTCTGCCCCTTTGCCGACTGCCATTGCTAGGAAAGAAAACTAAGGCAAGTTTATCCGCTTATTAATATTAGCGAGGAATTTTGAAAACTATTCAGCGAAATTGGAGATCATGATACCTTTGCTTTGAAACGCTCGTCTGCAGAACGAGTGCTCGCGCTAGAAAGGCCCATCTCAAAACCAGGAGCGCGGGCTCACCTTTGTAGCTTTGGTTGTGGTCGCTACTCACGTGGTCGCTACCACGGTACGGTGGTCGCTACCCATGCAATCACAAGTTTATCGCGAGCCCCGAACTTCAGGATCAGGCGAACTGGGTCACATAATCAAATCAATAGTTCGACAAACATATCAACAGTGGTTGCCACCCAATCGCTTCAATTAGAACAATAGCTAAACCATAATAATTTCTGGAACTCAGCGCGTGTCCGGTTCCTTGCCAAGCCCAGTTCATTGCTGTGATAAACATAAGGCGACATAATACAAGCGGCTCCAGATCACGTGACTGCTTTGCCCTGCTGCCAATTAAATAAAACAAAATGCATCTCTTTTTTTTTTAATTGTATGCGACTACCAGCGCACAAGAAGAAGAAAAACTAATGATGTTTTATAGAATATAAATACTGAGAATTCATTATAAGTGGTCTTTACCACCACTTCAACATTCGAAATGTTACCGCTAGTCGGTTTTGTGGCAACAATGTTTGGTTTACCTTTTCGGCGGTCCTTCCTGTGTATATGACATATCTGCATAATAGCCCCCCCCCCCCCCCCCCTCCGCTTCCGTGCGCCTTTTTTGTGGTGGGTAAGTTTATTGGCTTTAAAGGAAGGAACAGATGTGCGAAAAACAAACTGAACATTGTATGAAAATAGAAACTTGAAAAGACACACGCATACAAAGACCCACACACACACACGTACGCCCACACGCTCGCACGCACACAGACACAGACATACTCACACACGCTCGCGATGCACACACACACGTACATGCACACACATTTGGATATTTAGAGTGAAGTAATCACAGATATGCTTTATCAAAGCAACATTTGGTTTGTAGGGCCTCCAAATACGAAGGGCGTACCATATTGATTTAGGATATTTTTTTGCTGCAGATATCGGTTAGTTAGAAGTCAGTACATATGCGCACAATCTCTACAGCTTCCACATAGCGAAATGCCCCTGTACACCTGTGGCGGCCTCTCCCTGCACTGCCGGGACAACTTTTTGGAAGGACCTTATTCCCACGACTGGACGGCTGCTTCCGCTTATCAGTAACCAAAAGATAACATTCCCGAAAGTTTTTTATGCTATTAAACTATTGGGGGCCCGGTTCGGCGATACGCGTACGCAACTAAACGTCCGACTGGTCCTACGATGTGTCCGAAAGACGGTGGAACCCTATCTGGCCCCGATCAATCACCGCGTCGTGTGCAATCCCGTGAGGCCGTGATTGGCAGGCGTCTAATCAGGTTTCGCCGTCTTTCTGTCGCGTGATAAGACGTATCAGACGCTTGAGCATGCCATGGTATGGCCTGACTGGGCACCCAGTCATTATTACCCGTTAAGGCAATGAAAAAAAAGAAAATATCTGCGAGGACGCCATTCGGGGTCATTAATAAACTGGAAACCGCTGTCAAGGCGTGGGGTGTCAGGCATTTACAAAATACGCCATGTCATGTGTGCATCTCTTTTCTGTCCTCGTTTGTTTCGAGCATTTCCAATCATGTATCCGAAGAACTAACCAGTCAACTCGCAATCTTAAATCAACCAAAAAGTTATTTCAGCAGTGCATGAAGGGGGGGGGGGCAGCCACACATGGGTGTAAGCATTCGTTCTCAGGGACAGTTTGTCGACAATGTGGACATATGTACA